>JAUCNO010001334.1:1661202-1672856 GCA_032353835.1 Enteromius viviparus | reverse complement strand
ATGACGCTCCTCAGTTTTTAATAAAGCCAGCATAAAAGACTTCAGTTCCCACGTGTCACTGATGCAATATGCAGTTATTCCGAGGTAATTGTTGTCCCACTTTCCTGACAAATAATTCGTCACACAGCGCATGCGTGAAATGCGTTAAAAAAATTAACGTCATTAACGACAAAAATTAATTACCGCCGTTAATGCGTTATTTTTGACAGCCCTAATTATTATATATTATTATTATTATATAGCTAAGGCAACTGAGCTCGGGGAACTAAAAGGGGCCTGCAAATTAATTAATAAAGGGAAATGTGGGAAAAATTTATAACGATTTGCGTTATAACATTTCTCTTTTTGGGGATTTTTGATTTTTGGCAATATTGCAAGATTTTTTTTTTTCATTTTTGTTTTTAAATGCCCATGTAGGGGCAGAATTGTTAAAAGCTATCTTGCTACGAGAAGAAATAGCCAATTGCAAATGAGTAACACACACTAACAAGGAAAGATTTTGTTTCTCTAGGTACTGCAAGAACAGATGACATCTAATTAACTTTTTTTTTACATAAACTCTTATTATTATAAACACTATAGTGCGAAGACAGCTGCTGCTCAGCACAGAGGAAAAGGAGCCAGAATGCACTTTGATATCACACAAACTATTGAAAAAAATTCTTTATCTTTACAGAGTATGCAGACTCTTGCTACAGCAGCAACAGGGGAAAAAGTCTGGCTGTTAAGTGGTGAATGACGCGTGGATGAGCCCGGATGGCAGACCCCGTTTACCCCAAAATTTATTTTGCATTATTGTAATTGACACAAGGGCAAGGCCATGTGTCAAGGGGGAGGATAATTAGGCAAATGAAAGATTTAAGACTTGTGACTTTCAAAAGGCTTTAAAATTTTTGCAGAAAACTTTTGAAAAAGATGTGTAATCTATAATACCCACAATGACCAAAATAAGACACAGCAACAGTAGCAAATAACCCTAAAATGGGGATCCCACGAAAAATCAGATAACAGATAACATGAATTTGTGAATAAGACAATAACACAAGTGGGAAATTTGAGGCATGAGAAAACACTACGCCATAATCAGACTCAAAAAAAACAAATTAGCAAAATGTTGTGAGGAAACCAGACTCACAGGGGGAAAAAAGCACTACCAATGTACCTCATGTAAAAAGAATGAGGGAGCAGGAAAGATCAAATCTGAGCCCGTATGAAATTGTGGTTTGATGGAGACCACCACAAATAGGCCTAGAAGGAGGGAAACAGTTGCTGCCATCCACAAGTTTGTGTGAATGTGATATGTTGAGTGAGTGCAAGGAAATGTCTCGTCTGTTGTCTAACATTTCTGTGCAGGTGAAAGCAGCGCAAAAAGCAAAAGGCTGCAGAAAGGCCACTGGATGCCATGAAGCAAGGAGACTTTGGGGTGATGTGCGACTTCAGATGAAGAAGCTGGAGATCGAAACGGTGAAGGGGACCGTTTCCAGGTGCTTCTGATCACGCAAACGGCTGTATAGGGGGCAGGGAGAAAACAACATGGGTGCACGCCAGCCACTCCAGGAGAGTTACATCGGTGCCATAGAGGGAGAAAAACCAACACAACGGCGAGGAGAGCCTGCTTTCAAATCAGCTACAAGAGGGAGGAGGCCGCACTGACTGTAACCTCTCTAAAAGAAACCAGACGTTTCATCCAGGAGGGGATGACAGAAGTATCGATGGCCGGAGCTGAGACTGAAGCAGATGACAGGGCACAATGTTGGAAACATCGGGTTGTTTTAACATTCCAGACTATAGTGTTAATATCAGTTAATATCACTGAAATAGTGTCACACATGAGAAGGGCCGTAAAAGCGCCAGAACGTGTTGAAAGGGAAAAACTATTGATAACGTCTACTGCAGTAATAAAACTTTATAGCGAAATGAATTAAGAAGCTAACAATAACATGATTAATGACATTTTTACAGGGGAAGGGTCTGCCTGTCTATATATTATAACTTTACTATAGCTTGCTAAAACAAAGGGTTAAGTCCCAGATAAAAAGCCTTTGCTTGTTTAACTTTCCTTAGGCACTTAAAAGAATAATCATCTATATGAAAAACAGAAATGAAGAGTATGAATGTGATGTGAAGCTTTAAGTTTTTCTATATTTACCTTTTTATATAAATGGGGAGATTATTAGTAAACAATATAGATATATATAATCATAGTAATGATTTGTATAAATAAGACATTGTTTTTCATTTTGATTTTATTTGATTAATAATGTAGACATTAGAACAATGAGTACATATGTAACCAAGGGGAAAATTTGTTAGATACAATACATCTTTATTTGCAATTTGAATAGTGACTGAGGGTCTGGCTTATGTCAGGAGCAGAATAACAGTGATTATTTGTTTAGCCTGGCTTTCAAAGAACACATAGGAGGATGTGGGGTAATTGATTGTATGATGATTCTTTTTTTTCTGATTATTAATTAATGTAATCATGGACTTTGAAGTAGTGAATAATTGTCATTAAACAAAGTTGTAAGTAGTGATTGATTGTATTTACTTAGCTAATGAAGAATAAGAATTTTCGTTAACACTTTAGAATACTGTATCTTACTACATAACTAATAAGAAGTTACTGTCGAACTAATAGGTTATTCTTTATTAACCCTCAAGTCACTACTATTAGCTACTAAGGAATAGGTTTTAACTACCCAGTATGTAATAGCATTTTTAAACTGTTAAGTAATAATTAGTTAATTAGTTACTATTAAATTCAGCCAGGCCTCCTGAGGAACTACAATTAAGTAACTATTAATGAACAGTGAGGCATCATGTCAGGTCATGGCCCTTTCTTCTATTTTGCTACTAATGTTATTAGCTAAACGTATTACTGTTAGATCTGCAATGTAAATATTTCTTAAATGTAAATAACTCCTGTAGATACATTAATGAACTGTTAAAATGAGAAGAAAGTTGTATCTAAAATCTGCTTTATTTATTTATCTATTTTTTTGGTTAAACAAATGAATACCTCGTGTTTTTCCATATGTGTTCAACCATTTTGGATGGAGTCGCCTGAGCATCCACTGTCATCAGGTGATGTCTGCAACCAGAAGCTCAGGATGGGACCCCATACCACTCTAAGTGCTCTGCCAACATACAGTACCTCAGGTATGTTCATGTGGGTCTGTTTTCCTCAGGATATTTCATATCATTACTAGAAAGTCATGCTAAATGAATGACAATGACTGAGGAGAAATGAGAATACAAAGAACTCATGAATAATTCATAAAGAATTACCACATAATTCCTAAGGAATTACTTAGAACCTGGAACAGTATTATAAAGTGAAAACACTGGGAAGCAAAGAGTAATTAATACAGAATTACCACAAAATTCAAAAGGAATTAGAAATACTGTAGAATATGATATTTACAATACAACTGTGACATAGGCTCAGAGCCGTGCGGCCCGTTTGCATGGCTTTATTCACGGTTATCAGCAGACAAACGTAATCACCAGCAAATAGGAACGACTTAGATAATCCAAAAGACAGTGCAAGCAGTGTTCACAAAGGCAGGCAGCATGAATCAGAATCGAAATAAACAGTCCTGGGTCATACACGGAAAAACAAAAAGGGGGAAGGGCACTCTGAAATATCTCCATTAAGATAAGACTTTGCAGTGTGTTTGTTAAAGGCCTCACCTTGTAAAGACGAGATAACAAGACACAACTTTGCACGAATCAGCTGAGGTGCGTGGGCCAAAAGAGTCAGGGTAGGAACTAATACTCTGGCAAAGGTTCCCGCTGCTGGCGGTCGCAGAGAGCCACAGAGGCACGGTATGTTCGGAGAACATAATATGTTCGGAGCATAATTTTTTCTTTAATACATTATAAACTTAAACAGCTGTTTGAGAAGAGAACAATACCAATGAGATTGACATTTTACACATAGTTTTTTATTAGTTTTAATAAATATATATATTTTTAATTAATAAATTAAAAATGCCGGGGCTGACAGGCAATTATTTTTTTGGTTTAAATGTTAACAGGAAAAGGGTTCCCTGTATTCTCATTTCTCCTCAATCATTGTCATTCATTTAGCATGATTTTATAGTAGTGATGTGAAATGTCCTAAGGAAAACAGACACACATAATGTAGGCTATATAAAATATACAGACAACACCTAATCACATTGGATGCGCGGGCGACACCATCGGAAATGGTCGAGCACATACTGAAAAAAAAAATAAAGCAGATTTCAGACACAACTTTCTTCTCACTTTAACAGTTCATTAATGTGGTATCTACAGCACTTATTTACATTTAATAAATATTTACATTGCAGATCTAAGAGTAATACGTTTAGCTAATAACATTAGGAGCAAAGAAGAAGAAAGGTCCATGACCTGACATGGTAACTCACTGTTCATTAGTAGTTACTTAATTGTAGTTCCTCAGGAGGCCTGGCTGCCACTGTTAGTGTGTTAGCTTGAAAAATTCACTTCAGTGTCAGTGAACATTCAATCAAGTTAATAGTTGTTTTTCTTTTCTTTTCTTTTTTTTTTTTTTAACCAGTGTTTACTATGACTTTACTGTATTTAAAGTAATAATATTGTACTAAATGCATTTTAATCATATATTAATGTAAAAAAAGAAGAGAGAGAGAGAGAGAATAAAAATATTTTAGCCGTTTAAGAACTTAAATGTTAGTCTGCAGTCATGTACTGTAGAACAGAAAGTGAAGATATTTTCCAAGATATTTAATATTTAATATACAGCTTTGTGGATGTGAAACCAAAAACCAGGCAATTGCTAAAAAACGTTTTCAGTTGTTGTGGCTGGCTCCATCATGTTTAATATTAAATGAATGTGTGCTGTCTCTTTTTAGAAACAGGGATTCCAGTGTGTAGAATCCTGATATTCACACTTTACTGTATCACTATATGCTGAAAATGACACTGACAAATTTTGGACACGAGCTGTTTCATGGGTGAAACAATTTTGATAGTCCACTTTAGACACTCTACTAACAGTAAGTAACCTTGCATCGACATTAATATATTCTAACACTTTATTTTGATGGAGCCACAACATACTGACTGTAGAAAAACATTGCATGTATATGTCAACTTATTCTACTAGCCCTAAACCTATCCTAACAGTCTGCTGTGACTTTTGTTAGTCTGAGAAAGAGGCAAACATACATATAAGAAAAGCATAATAAGAAAAATAATAAGAGAAAATCTTCCTGTTAGTTAAAAACACTGCTTTAAGCAGTCAGAAATCTGTAACTTTTGTGAAAAAAATACTTACTCTAAATGTTTTAGCATGATTTCCTGGTATTAATTTCTAATTCCGAATGTTGTATTTCAAACTGGAATGTGAAAAAGTTTATCAAACAAAACACTGAAAAGCCTTTAAAGTCTGCATGCCACGAACCAGGCAGACATGGGCAAATCCAGGGATTAGTTTCTTAGAAGCGGTCATCGTAACAACCTGATATTTTGTAAACACAGCTTTGTTTCCACAGGCATACTGATAAATACATGTATCCCGAATCCAAGAAATTACGTAAAGGTAGCCAATCAGATTAGAGCTTGCCAGAAAGTGTTTGCCATGCTTGTGTGCAGTAAGATTCAGATGGTCAGTGTTAACATCTAGCATCTCATCAGTGACTTGTGATCTCTAAATTTAGTCAATTCTGGTGAGGTTGTGAAGAAAGGCACCCATACTGGACACATTTAATTTATAAATGAAGAGAAATGTTGCAGACGTGTACGGTACCTTCTTAGTCTTGACAGTGGAATGGCAGCAGTCGCCTCCATCGTAGTTGCAGTAGGCTCTGTTGTTAATGGCGTCACAGTAATTGTCACCCATAAAAGGCTAAGAAAAAAAAAGAGAGGAACTCATAGCACCACTAACATGAGAAATGAAGATATACTAATCTACTGTATGTGATGAACGCGGCTGTTTCGAGTTACTCAAGGGTTTGAGTTACTCAAGGCCTGATGGGTCAGTTTTTTGAAGAAAGTTTTTTGTGCTATTAAAATACTTGTTTATTAAATATGTTTTATTCTTGAATCTATTAAATTAATTAAAGATGATTGTACATCTTTGAATACTTATGGCAACGGTGTGGTATTATCGTATGCACTGTATCATTCAGCCAATACAAACAATTGAAAATAGCATTCATAAAAGTGCTCTGTATGACTTGATTAAATCATTTTTGCGTGAACTCCTCTTTTAATGCATTATCATTAAGGATACAGCCCTTCTATGGTATTCTACACAATCTTATTTCCATCCATGTCAAATAAATATTAGAGATAAAAGTTTTTTTTTTTTATAAACTGTATTAATTAAAAATAAAATAATTTGTGATTTAAATAGTTTATAGTGTATTAACAGTATTTAATAGTTTAGTATCAGATAATTTGTTTTTATATTAAAATAGTTTTGGCTATTCTGTGCTTGGATAGTTCTTCACAGACTTGTATAATAGCCCATTTCTGCCACAAAAGAATTAATGAATTCATATATTAATCAATCAATTATATTTTGGTAAATCATAATTTAAACATAAGTCATGATTATGACATAAAAAGTTGAAATGATGGGATACTATTTACAATTTATTAGACTTGATCTAACTATGCAATACAAAGTATACATTATTATGTATAAAGTCATAATTATAATAAAGTAAACATTTTGAGATCAAAAATATATGTTATGAGAAGTTATGAATTAATCATTATGAAAGAAAACATGACAGTCAATTACAATAAACAGAGATACTAAGTCAAAATAATGGGATTTAAAGAGTTAAAATGTTGAGATATTAAGTCAATATATGATAAAGTCACAGTTATGAGACTTGGCTTTGTCATTTTTTATCACCTAATAATGACTTAGCATGTCGAATTATGACTTTGTTTCTCTTAATTTTGAATTTCAACATTCTGATATATATATATATATATATATATATATATATGACATAGATAATCATGACAGAAAGTCATAATTCTAACAAAACCTTGGCTGTCACAGTTCTTACTCATAATTCTGACGTTCTCACACTTTCGACTTTTTATTTCATAATTATGATTAAACAAAGCATTATTATTCTTTAATTTTATATGTGGCGGAAATTGGCAAACTTAGGGTTTCTATTGGCAGATCCCTTCTTAACAAACAAGAAAGAGCATGTGTTGTGTAGGTGAGAATTTCTTAAACTTTTGTAGATAAGCCAGTCTGTAGTACAAACAGATTGCACCAAGTGACAGGTATCAACAAGCACAGAGAGGGAAACAGAAAGACAGGAGGAGCACTGAACATCACAGTCACTTGTACATGTACTGACTTTACTGTAGAGTTCCTCTACATCTTCATCTTCATAAATCTTCTTGGGCCTCTGCAAATGGAGGTCAAGGCAAGAGTGTTGCCAATGAGGGAGGGAAGACACAGGATAGAGAGCCATTTGAGAGGATATGGACTGGTGTCCAGATCTCTTACCTCACATCCTTTTATGCAGTGCAGGACTTCAGGATGGGGGTACCACTTTAGGCCCATGGTGCAGACGATATGCTGAAAAGTGGAACAAAACAAAGAGGTTTTAGAAACAAAAGAAGAGCATGAAAAGTCCAACGCAGTCTCACAACCAATTCGTACGTATTAATATCTTACGAGATGGCAATCGTACAAATTCATACAACCTCACTAATTAACGATTCTGTACGCTTTGTCTAAAACCCCATGCCGGGTAGGTTTAGGGTCGGGGTTAGGTGTAGGTTATTCTTACAAATTCATATGAATTGGCATGTTGAAAAAAAAACATATGATTAGCAAAAATCATATGATTTCATGAGTGAGGTCGTAAAAATGTGTACAAATTAGCCACCTCGTAAAATATGTACCAAATGCCGCGAGACTGTGCTGCAAAGTCCCTATCACTTGTATCTGAACACTGTCATACAATTGCACTCAGTTACTGTAAGGGCTCTGTTCTCTCCACATGCCAACTGCAAAAAAAAAAAAGAAAAGAAAAAGAAAAACAGGAATGTTTACCTTCACGAGTCTTTCAGCTCTTGCCAAAAAAAAAAAAAAAACAGGAACTCATCCAAATTCAAGATCTTGTGAAATGTTACCAGTTTCAAAACATGTATAATTGTGTGACCACATAAGTTACACTGTTTCCAGTGTGTTCATCATACAGTAAAGGAGAGATATTAAAGGTGTTGTACAGAGAGAGATGTGTTCACACAGATAAGTTAATTACCACGTGCTCTTGTGGGAAAAAATAAAACAAAATGAAAAATAAAACAAAATCAAGGGTCCAGTAAGGCTAACATGACACCGGCTGAAAGTAAAGGACTGTCTGACCTTAAACATTCCCTGTCCTAGTAATACACACACACACACACACACACAAAGCACCTGCCACTTCTCATGTCGTACACACCACTGCAAACTAAGGTATTTCTCATTTCATGACAGTCAGCAAATCAATGCAAAAAAAGAGAGAAAAAAATAATGGTATTGAGTGAAAACGAAAAAAAAACCACTGAAGTATTTCGGACAGCTTGGTTCAATATAAAAACAGTAAGAGTACTGTTAGTGCTGACATGCATAACACTATTTATTGTCATTTTACGCATTTTTATGCAAGTCTTATTTTAACTTATTTTAAATTGTTTTTCTTATTTTAAACTACAGTTAAAATTATAATTAAATACTAATCAAACATTATCAACTTTATGTGCTTTAGTATGTTAGTCAACACATAATTCAAATTAAAGATAAAGCTATGTAAACCCTTGCATTTTTAAAACATTTTTGTAACCCCACCGATCCAATCACCGGTTAACGTTTCACGATCCAATTCATTCTGTTAAATATTTATTTGGTAAACAACTTTTGCTTAAAAAATATGAAGAAAAGCGTTCACAGTACTGTCTTAGACTGACCAGTCTTGTTGGATTGAGTGGGGAAACCTCCAGTATGCTAATGATAGGTACAGTCACTCCAAGGTAACTTGAGCTTGAGTTTTGAATAATGGTGACATTTGTGTATAATCCTAACAGGGATCTTAAGTAACAACATTTTGGTTACCAGCCCAACATACAGTAATATTCTGCATGTAGCAGTCTTTGCGAACATCTGTTAGCCCGAGTGACCTCACACCGATAAAACTGAGATAGCTTTGTTTCCCTCAGACTAGCATGTCATCATCATCTGAATGAGCCAATATCAAATTAGATGTCCAAAGCACTCTCCCATAGCTCCAGAGATCACATTTAGCTCTCAGGCCTTTTAATAAAGTTTTGGTTTATTAATTAGAGGTTAATATTAGTACTCCCCTCAGCGGACCCGGCATGAACAATCGACGCTGACATCACGTAAAGGCCACAGTCTGCCAAGGCAGCCTAATGCATCAGCAATGTGCGCAGTCATTTTGCTGATGTCAGGTAAGCTAATAAGTGAGAAAATAAGAGGAGCTCCTTAGTAGGTCAGTGGTGAAACCTGAAACAAATCGCTCTTGAGGGCCGATTCGTCACAATAACTGATTCACGAAGCGAATGGCCAGACTCAGCAGGAAATATAACACAAAGAACCAAAAAAATTAAGTGAGTATGGGAAATGAAGAATTGTATTGCCGCTGAAGCTTCAGTCAGCTCACAGTAGCGCTGTACAGCCGCCAGCTTGCTTTTCCACTTCCACACCTTGGCTGGTGTGTATTTATAGGACGTTCTCGCTGCACCGGCCAACAAACACAGCACGACTATTAATGTTAGGACTGGTGTCAATCAGGGCAGCCCTGGGTCCTGGAGTTACAGGATGGATCATGCCCTTGTGTGGCAGGGAGAGGGGAACAGGTGCTGTTCAATTCAAACAGCATCGATTGACACAGGGTGGCTAGTGTTGAGAGAACAGTTATCGATCTCACCTCAGCCAACCCCCCTGGAACATTTCAGCCACATCGATTTGGCCTCCTCTTTCCCTCACACTCTGTCTCCAGACTCGAATTACCACCCAGGGAAGATCATATCAATTACACAAATCAATCAGAAATGTGTTCATTTCTCTGCCGAAAACTGCCTGACTTGACACAAATGCCCATCTAAACACAACAGGCATGGGGGGTGGTGTTCAATTCAAGCACAGTGAGTTTGTTTCCAACTTTCCAGCATCTTCGATCAATCCTGAAATTCCCTTATCTTAAAGGGATAGTTTGTGCAAAATGAAAAGACTGACTCACCCTCATGTCCTTTTAAACCTATAATCTTTACAATAGCATGTTTAATTAAACGTGAGTGTTTCTGTTCCATGCATTAAAGTTTGCATAACAAAGAATTAGAAGACCCACAAAGGTCATAAAGGCATTGTAAATCAAATCCATATAATTGAAGAGATATGAATACTCAAGTCTGCATTGTATCCTATGGTTCTGAGTTTGAGAATTAAAAGATTCTGGTTCGTACACTCTGTGACTCCTGTGTTCTCCCAAAAAAGGTGATGGAGTTTGCCACCCACCTCTGCGCCCTGGTCCAGAAGGACCTCTCTCTCTATGGGTATGCGGAGGAATTTTGTCGGCTGGCCAGAGTCGCCGCTTTAGATGATGCGGTCCTTTGTCCGTCTGTTCCGGCCCTGAGCTTGTATCATCGCCCCATGGATCCCCCAGACACCACAGGCATGTGTTGGAGGGAGGCTACCTGTGTCTGGAAAGCCTCCGGAGCCAGCCCACTGTCAACTAACCCGCCGACAAAAGCTCCGTCTGATGCCCATGCAACAAGAGGGCCTGTTCCAGATTCACAGCCAGGAGAGCAGTTCAAGTGTCCTGCGGATTCCATTTCACATTCACAGCCAGGACTGCTATTCCCGAGTCCAGTCCCGAGTCACAGCTGGGAGAGCCATTCCATTTCTCTGAGGATTCTGTTCCACGATCACTAGCAAGATTGCCATTCCCAAGTCATGGCCAGGAGAGCCATTCCCGAAGCCAGTGACTTCAGTGCCCACCTCCAGTGCCGACTCATAAGAAAAGCTCACCGTCAATATGGGCCAAGCCACGCATTAAAAAGACATCACTCTGACATTTCAGAGTTCCTGCTGCTGGTGCAAATGTAACCAGGAAAAGAAACAGTTTCTCTAGGAACTATCCTGCTGGCTAGTTCCAATAACTAAGTTCCTAGAACTACGCAGTGTGAAAGTCCCTAATATGTACCTTACTTTATATTTCATAGCAGTTTCGAAGAGAGATCTCCAGTAAAACATCCATTTAAAATATGAATGTTTTTGTTGTGTTTTATTGCTAAAGGGTTCATGCTCTCATTTCTCAATCCTAAACCAGCCTTTAGTGTTATAGAATGCAAAAGTGTCGTTAAAAAGTTCGCAGATGAAATGCAAAACCATGGTGATCCATGCTAGACTGCTTCAGCACTCAAGTGCAACACCATAATGTGTGAGCTACCCAGCAAACCTACAGTGTAAGAAAACCACCTGTAAATAAATGTTCATATTATAAAGCAACATCTCATAGTTCTTCAGGACTTGCTTCATATGGATTTGTTTTGGTTACCTATGCTGCGTCCGAAATCGCCTACTACCCTACTATATAGTAGGCGAAAAACAGCATGCGAGGCGAGTAGTATGTCCG
>JAUCNO010001334.1:1625849-1636761 GCA_032353835.1 Enteromius viviparus | reverse complement strand
GCAGAAGTGCTCACTATCACACATTTAGACTGATTTGTGAACAATGTTTGAGAGAAATGGTAATATTGTGTATCTGGTATGAAATTTAGATCTTTAAGTCCATCTCATTGAAAATCGGAGCAGAAACAAAGGTGTTGCGTTTATTTTTTTGTTGAGTGTACTTAAAGTTGAAATCTCCCAGCATGTCTAATAAAATCCTAATGATAAAAAAAAAAATCTTACCTTTAACCAATACTGGGGATACCAGGAAACACCCTGAGCCTCTCGACATGGAAACCAGGCGTACTGAGACACTCCATCAGAAAGGTCAAACACTTTAGACTGGCATGTCTGTGGACAGAAAACATACGCTTACCAGCATTGGACAAAATTCATGTAAAGAATAACTTAAATGAATGAATTGTCACACTTTATATTAGGTTCTTACATTTAAATTAATGATTTGGTAAAATGCACTTATTATGTACAAACATATTTTTATATTGAACTTATATTTTTAATATACCTATACGTAATTGTTTGTACATTGTAATGTAATTTTTGTACTTACATTTATCATTTACACTGTTGACGCACCCCTTACACCTTAACCCACCCTTAAACTTACCCATACCAGTGAACCTGTCCTAACATTACCCATATCCCACCTCAATATTAGCAAAAAGTGTTTTACACTACAGTATGAACCAAAATGACATTGCAATTAATACAGCACAAGAAATGTCATAAAACCATCATACTCCAAGGTTTTTAAACAATTTCTAAACGTTTAACGAAGGATTTGTCTTGAATTTCTTATGAATTTATAGGAGTTTCACTGAAAAAGTTTATTAGTTTATTATTATTAGTTTGTGAATGCACATTTACCATTCACTTATTTACATCTTTCTAACTAGATTATGTTTAGCATAACTATTTATTATGTTACTTTACAGCAGCTTGTCTCTGGAAGTTAGTCGAAAATACATTATTACAAATTTTGATAACTAATTTTAATCTTCTCTGTGTAATTCTCTTTCTTACAAATGTATTTACATGTCTTTTTCTGTTTGTCCCTCTGTAAACCTGCAGAACCAAAGGCTAAAATATGTCTACAACAATCCTTGACAAATTGACCGGTACATACTGTACTCATTTATAACCCTATTACATGGCATCTTGCAGTTTATTTAAGGATGAAGCTTGTGGTTTATATTAATGTTGTTTGGTCTGCTAGAGTTGAACTGCAGGTGGACAGCTCAGACAATGTCTACCCTGATCTGCACCATGTGATGTGTACTACGGAAATGATTTTATCAAATCTTACGGAAAAAGCGCTGTACACATCATGACATTAGACAAGGACACCATGTTTCGCCATTTCTCCTGACCATATGGAATATGATACATGTAATTGGAGCCACTATGGAAACCACACGGAAAAATAGTGAAGCATCTGAACAAGAGATCTGTTGATGTGTCTTGTATGATCTGGTCCCTTAAGGGAATAAAGCTATATTGCATTTCCAAGTACTGCAACCGCAGGTGGCACTTTTTTTCCCCTAAATGCAAGACATGCACTTTTAAACATGTTTATGCGAAGCAAAAATCTTTCACCCACACTGATAAGCACAACACACTAGTGTAATACAGTGCACAATACTCTAGTACTGTTCCTCTTCTACGCTACTGTTTTACTTAACAGTACATCTCAGATGGCCTTAAGCTAAATAAATTAACAGTTTCCGTTAAAGTACAGTTTAAATCATTATGTTTTAATAATCATTTTGATTAACATATTAAAGCTTATTATTATATTAAAGCTTATAATGTAAGAAATGTTTAGCAGCTTCATTACAAATATATTTGAATTAATTGCATGCAGGTTTCAATAGAAATTACGTTAGTGTGTTTTAGTTTATCATACATACTTAGACAATATTTCACAGACAATAGAAGTAGTTATGGAATTTCCTACAAGGATGTAATAAAGTAGGACAGTATTTAAGTATGTAAACAAAAAGCACTCTAAAGTTCAGATAATAAAATTTAACTAAAATACATTTAATAAAATGTAAACTATACATTTTAATTTAATTGCAATTAAAATGCAATGAAGTGTCCAAAAACTTAGCATTAAGTTCTCACTTAAGTGGACTTTTTTTTTTATTTTTTTTCATGGTATGTAGTTTTTTTTTCTATGCTAAAATGTACTTTTCACCAGGGAAGCTACAAAACTGCACCACAGTGGCTTCTGGTCTCCTCCGTGTGTATTTATCATTGATTTGATGAGGTCATTGGAGGAATGGCTACCTATCAGTGGGTGGTGGAAGTCTCCCTGTGGATGCATAGCAGGCCTGTGACATCACTGTAAAACCACAACATCACCGCCAGGAAAGGCCCACCAATAGCCCAGCATGAGGGGCTAAATAAACCAATAAAACAAATGATCTACAACTTATTGACTCAAACCACAGGTTACTGGAATGTGAGGACAGGCTGTAAATTATAAAAGGAGCTGGAAAAATCAACACTCAGTGCTCAGGGCCGGTTAGGGTGGAGAGAGGAAAACCGGTCTTAAAAAAAAAAACTTGATTGAGATCTTGTGCTGGGAGGCTGGTCACGTCAGTGGATCACTGACAGCTGCAAAGTTCAACTCAGTGCGAAGAAATTGCACCGTGATGTAATAGTGGCTGTTTTTGTCACCAGGTCGCACACATCGTGGTGTGCACTGTACGTGTAGCAAAGCAGAGCAGGGGCGACATGCAGAATAACTGCACTTATAACCCAGCACCACGGTCAACCTAGCAACTGGATGTTTCAATGTGAAGTTAATTATAAGCAAACAACCTCAAGTGCTCACTCCTGAAAACAAAGTAAGCCTAGGATGGTTTGACAATTGCGTCCGAGAGCTAATGTTTACCAGCTGTGTAGTTCTGGAGTGAACCCCCACCACCACCTTACTACAGACACATATACAGAGAAGAACCACAGCCAAACCCCAAGATTGTGTTTGTAAATCACCACTTAAGATAAAAGGGAAATGGAGAAGAATCATTGGGAGCCACAGGGGCAGGCCTCCTGCGTGCCTGTCCCTCTTCTGTCTGCATGGGCAAAACTCTTCTTGCTTATTTTGGCCTCACAGGCTATGTTTACATGACTTTTGTTTCGATCTGATGGAATTTGTTCCTAATGATAAATTGAAAGCAATGTTTGCATGAACGCTATATAAAGTGTTAAGGTTGATATGTGCATTTTCACAGGGGCGGATTTAGTGAATTTGGGGCCTCAGGCAAATATAGGAATGGGGCCCTATTTTTGCACACATTTACTGTTATTTGCTGCTGCACAATGGTGCCACATTGTTATGTCCAGTGTTTCTACATTTTTCATGTACATGTTATTATGGGATTCTTTAATTAACATTTATTCATTTAGCAGACACTTTTATTCGTGCATATTGCAGACCACAAATCAGCAATTGATTTACAGTTGAGACGCAAGAACAGAAGTAAAAAATTATTATTACTTATTATGTTTAATGACACAACCCTGTTTAAGCTACATTTTCGCTTCTCTGTGTGCACATACTGAATTTTGATGCAGCTAAGTTCTCAATAAATCTGTTTTCATTGATAATGTTTCTGAATATGAAATAGTAACTGAATAGTGACTTATTAAAACTACATAACCAGCTCTACCTTGTTAATATTGTAATGTTGTAAGATACAAAAATCATCACCATCTGATAAAACCAAACAGGCTAAACATAAGATAATGACAATGACTGTGCTTGCAGGTAAAATTATGCGCCATTTACACTAGCACGTTTTAGAATGAAAATGATCCTCGTTTAAACTGGCGTTAAACCAAGTCAGTATTCTCTAACTAAAACAGGGTCTGCAGCGTGTTCAAAAGTGTCTGTTTTTGAGGCTAGAAAACGTTGGATTAGTGTAAACGATAGGCATAACCATAGCAAAAGTTATGCGTTTATAAGCAACATAACGTTTAACTGAAAGTGCAGCTCCTTTCTGCCGTTTGCTGAACAAAGCAGACGCGGGAGACACAAAAAGCACGTTCATCTCGGACATGCAGATGGTTGTCGTGGTAATAAACACAGTAAATAGCAACTGTTTATGTATCCGCACTTAATTCGCATCTCGTGTATAAAAAGCATTTTGGGGGCCCCTTGGATTTCGGGGGCCCAAGGTAGTCACCTACCTTTGCCTAATGGGTAAGTCAGCTACCTGCGTTTTTATATATGTCACAAGTTTATGTAAATGAAAATGTAGTTATATAATATTTTTTGACATGAACACACTGCATAAATATAGAGAGTTTACTGCTGTTTACGCATAATAACTACAACTTTTCCTTATTTGTTTTAACCAGCAGAACTAGGTTATACTTTATTTCGATCAATTTAGACATTCTACTAACTATAAGTAACTTTGTAACTAAATGTCAACTACATGTCAACTAATTCTCATTAATTCACAACTACATTACTACTAATTCTCAAATTAGACAATTAGAGTAGGTTTAGGGTTAGTAGAATAAGTTGAAATATACTTGTAGAATTTCTGATAGTCAGTATGTAGTGTGTTGTGGACCCATCAGAATCAAGTGTTATTACTACTTGATTAACATTCAACTAATACTCTAATGATTGCTAGTTGCACATGTAGTTGCAAAGTTACTTACTGTAAATAGAATATTCAACCTAATCTCATGGCAATTCGCACATATTTTACGAGGTGGCTAATTCGTACAAATTTGTACTACCCCCCTTCAACGAATTTCTTCTAAATCGTACAAGTTTTACGGTGAAGTGGTTAGTAGGAGCCACTTGGGGAGTGGTCTTCAACCCTGCCCCTGGAGCCCCTCAACACTGCCTACCTTATCTCACACATCAACTTTAGGTGTTAGAGTCTCTTCTACTGAACTGATTACTTGAATCTGGTGTGTCTGGTTAATAGACGGTCAAACCTGCTCACAATCACAATCTGCATCATCGTAGACATTTGACAAATCCATGGCTTTTGCTAAAGTGTTAAGGCCCTTGCACACCCAGTCCATTTTTTCCATCATCCTTTGCTATCAGAATGCGGGTTATCTATGCTAAAACAAAGACAATCTAACCTTAATCGAACCCTTATATCACAGATGAAAATTTGTGGGCAGTGTGTAGAAGTGACTGAAACAATATGAGGTCTTATTTTTTAAAGTGCGAAGAATTCAGACTAAAATTTAATACACAGTGTGCAACGACCTTAGATTGAACTTCCGCTTTTCTGTATTCCTGCCCAGAGGCAGTCGAATCAATAAAGGGTTAGAACCATCAACAAAAGTGAGATATTTGTGTCAAAGTTTCTGGCAAAAAACTTTGCTGTAGTCATGTAGCACTGTTTCTATTGCACAAACAGAAAACAGTTTTATTAAAAGCCCATCTTGCTAGTAATAATTTTCCTCTTTAACATAGTGGCTTAAATGAACCAGTAATTTTTGTTTTAGGTATTGTGTCATTATATCTCTCAGTGAAGAAGCATTTCCCTAAATCTGCTGAAGGTCGATGTGCATGAAGAGTGGGAAGATGCTGTTCGCGCTAACTGGAATACTGCAAAATCTAACATTTAGAGGCATTTCGTCTTAGATTTAATCTTAAAGATTTTCAACTCTACTGTTGCTTTTCTTCTGCATACACAAACCATTTTAAGCGAAAGGAGCATTTATTATTTGGATTCTATATTTGCATATTTGCTTGTTTATTTTCCCTGCCCACATTGGATAAACTTGAACTTGTTTTTCCAGCAAAATTGGGACAAATATGCTTTGTCAACTAATCACCTAACATCTGCAAGATATTTATCAAAAGACCTTTGTGAGGTTTAAACAACAATCACGACATGAGGGAACCCTGCACAAAGTTTGCCATGTGAGGTAACATAATTTAGCTCTTGCAGTGTTGAGAGTGGTAACACTCTTCTCATTTAGTTGCAGCCTACACCATATCAGTCCAAATGCTTTATGACAGCACTGATCTTATAAGTAGGACTGCACCCGGTATGGCTTCATCTAGAGTGTCAGGCCTGAAGCATTGGCTTTCGCGTTTGTGGACATGCAAGAAAAATGCGCGGTTGGCCAATGACTTCCCAAGAGCGGTCCGTCTGTGAGCTACCTCCACATCACATAAACAGCCCTCCTCAACAGGCTTCCAAAATCGCCTACTTGTTAACAGCCAGCAGTATAATGAGGGTTGCCAGTGCAGTCCTCAGCGTAAAGTTAGAAAACCCTGAGAGTTGCCTGCACAAATTTGTCTTGCCACACAGCAATCAAAGCATGGCTGAAGACGATCAGTGAACCAACAAGGAAATGGGCGTAATTCATTTGTCCCTCCCACCTCGCAAGACCTTGCCAGTGTTTTGCGGTTGTGTCTGCTCACACGCAGACTCTAGCAGCACAATGTTCTCCTGTGTGCTGTCATTATGCCTCCAGGGCAATGGAGCTTGCGTCATTGCTTGCTGAGGAGCATGGATGCCTTTGAGATCAGCTGGCTGCATTATTTGACCACGCTATGCTAGTGTGTGCTTACTTACAGTTAACTAGTGGTTTCCCTCCGGACTAGCATCAGCTAAAAACAGCATCCCAATGGTACCACCACATAAACAAGATGTTCTGTACAAGCATTATTACATCAGAGTCCTGTTCGTACTTGGCCAGGTGTAGGGTGAAAGAAGTACCTCAACTGACCCTCAACTGCAGCAGGTAAAATTGGGAGCGTGTAATCATTGAAACAAGTCAACAGTAATTTTGATGCACGATTAGCTGGTCTGTGTAACAACTTGAAGAATTTCTTCCTAGGCTTTTAAACATGCACAGAACTAGAAATGATGCATTAAAAATATATATAACTATATATATTATTATCATATAAAGATATATACCTATAAAGATAGTTTTATGTAATTAAAACATTGTTTAATTAAGTGCAAAAATGAACGTGATCAATCATACTAGACGCTGATTATAATAAAAAGTTATTGTGATTTGGCTGTTGATTTTATTATTATTATTACAGTAATTCATGTTGGCCAAAACACACCCACATTGTGAAAAAAAAATATATCACCAGCTATCACAGATATCGCATTCATACGGGATTAGTTTTCTCAGAGGATCACTGGGTTTGCTGAAAAACAGTAGGTAATTTGCTTACTTTTTTGCCTAATTTGTGAATTGTTACAGAGGTTGTATGAGAAAAACTCAAATCTCTCTAACAACGTCCCTGTAAAACTAGTCCTTTTCAAATAAGGCTTTTGACAGCTTTTAGGTGCTTTATTGGCAACGCTTACCTGTGTTTACACGTCACTACCGCCACAGCAAAGAAGACATGGGAAATTTTTAGACAAATATAATTGCACAACCTATTCGATATTCTATGAAGAAATCGCATAACATATAACACATAACGCATAACACATAACACAACACATAATACGTAACTGCTGCATGATTAATTGGTATTAAGTGATAATTAGGGTTCAAATGGATGAGAAAAGTCCAGTGTTACTGTAAATGACCTAAATCAGGAAGATCTCTGGGCCACACAGAAGAAAAGACGTTGTGTTCTCTCTAGATGTAAACCACACAGCTGGTCTTTAAAATGTCAGGTGGTGAGCAGAGACCCAAGTTTTCAGATGTGGCTTTCACATGAATGAAAATGTGCTCCCTTGACCTAAAGATCAGTTTGTTCTTCACGGCACATAGCTTAAAGCAGTGGCTCCAGGCCCATTGGCATCAGATGCTCCAGCACAGACCCATCCTCCCCCTCTGCACTTTGAAACTATCCCAGCAGATCCCTATCTGATTTCCCTACAAGGGTGAACAGGCTTTGTCCAAACCTAAATAAGGGGGTACAACAAACAACTGAAGAAAACAAAACAGCACAAGCATTTTAAAGATGTGAGTGTTTAAAAGCTCTTTGAGTAGGTCTGATATGCCACTTCTTAGCACTACAGACGGCAGATGGCACTCCAGCAGCCAGATGAAGCTAGTGTCATGTGGGGTACATGTTTAAAAGTATGGATTAAATATCTCATGAAAACTGTTTAGGACACATTTAAACCATTCAATCAAACAAACAAACAACAATAGCAAAATCTACTTCTATAACCATTTTTTTGCCATTTCTCAGCCATACTTAACACTGCATTTTCTTTGAAGGCAACAGGCCAGGACACTGTGCACTAGGGCCATTTGACACTGAGGTCAGCGTGTAATTTCACAGACATCTTTATGGTCTACTCAACTCTGGAGATTTTATCTTCAGTCTTACCAAATAAACTAATGCAAGTATTTGCAGCAATCCAAAGTTCTAAGAAAAAAGTACATGTGAAATTCAACGAAAGTTTCAAAAGGCATAATCGTATAAATTCTTTTTTTTTCAAGAGTTAGTTCATACAAAAATGAAAATTCTTCCATTAATTACTCGCCCTCATGTCATTCTAAACCTACAAGACCTACATTAATCATTGGGAATCAAATTAAGATTTTATTTTATTTTTTTTTATGAAATTTCTGACCCTCCATAGAGAGCAAGTGAACTATATAGTAAAATATCAAAAAATTAAGTCAAGATACTTTTACTAGACCAACAAAATATAAGACAAAACATAAGATACTATTTGTGACCTTTAACTACAAAACCAGTTAGATTATTAAAATCTAGAATTCTACATCATCTCAAAGCTGATAAGGCTTAAATAAGCTTTTCATTGATTTTAGGACTGGACAATATTTGGCTGAGATACGACCATTTACTGCAAATATGTGGAATCTGAGTTCGCAAAAAAAAAAAAAAAAAAAATTCATAAAATTTAAAGTTGTCCAAATTAAGTTCTAAACAATACATATTACTTATCAAAAATTAAGTTTTAATATAAGTACAATAGGTAATTTACAGAATTTCTCAATGGAGCATGAACTTTTCTTAATATCCTAATGATTTTGGCATAAAATAAAAAAAAATTACCCATACAATGTATTTTTGGCTATTGCTCCAAATATACCAAGCAACTTAAGACTTGTTTTGTCGTTCAGGGTCACTCTTGTTTTCATGGGGAAACTAAATTAAGTGCATTTTAAAAATATTTTACTTACCCCAGTCGGATAATTGTTCTTTTTTAAGCAAAATGCACTTATTTTAGCTCTTTCCCCTCTGGAAACAAGATTAAATATCTTAAGTCTTTATCTAGTAAAAGTATCTTGATTTAAGAATTTTTAGATTAGTATTATCTTCATTCAATAACTTGTTTAATTTGTTTTTAAAAAATACCTAAATAAAGATAAATAAAAATATTATATGTCAGGGGTAAAAAGGATTAATAGGCTTAAGACTATCTTTATAACCAGACAACTTTTGTACACCAAACACACAGCATATAATATATTCAATACATTATGTAACAATGTGTATACAATGAAATTACATTTAAAAAGAAATGTAGAAATAAAGTTCGATTTCACATCATTGTCAAACGAACCTCTAAACAACAACCGTTAAAGATGCAGAGATGCATCAAGTCAGCCAAATTGAGAAAGCAAAATTCCTCAAAATATAAGTGAATGGACTGTGTCTAGCCCAGAAAACATGCAAAGCATCTAAAGGTCATTTACACCAACGCAAATTTATAACGAGAAAGTGACCAGAAACAATTCCTTTTCAAAGAGGGTTGTTTGTTGGAGGTGGCATGAGTGAATGTCAGCAAAAGAAGCTGAGCAATACAAAATGCACAATGATGATCAATGACTAAAGTAAGTTAAAACTGTTTTGCCTCAGTATACAACTTTCAACTCTCATCAAGCTAAAACACCCACTAGGCAACCTCTATCACTGTATGTGTGAATGTGTCTAGGGTTAAATCTAGCAGAGCACTAACCTTAGTAATAGCAGGATATCCAGCAGCCACATCAGCTGGGCAGTACAGCCTCTCTTCATGGGACACGTCCACTGAGGTGGCCCATTGGTCCAGAAAACCATTCGGCGTGTAAAGGCCACAATCCTTCACACTCGTCTCCCGCTCAAAGTCTTCACAGACGCCATCACCGTCATAATAGTAGCACATGCTGGGCTCATCTGAACACAAGTATGCACGTGAGAGAGAGACAGCCATATTAGCATTACATGAATTCTACAAACACTAAATATAATTCTTTTAAGTTTATATAAACTTATATTAATATGATACACAGTTTGGGAAACTGCTTTGAAACTATTGCTTGTCAAGCCACTAACTTTTTAAATTGTAAAAAGCACCTTAACCAGTCAAATCAATTAAACGTCATTTAAAATGAAAAGTAATTAACCATGGTACAAGCAACAAACAAGAAGATGCAATATCTTTAGTGTATATATCAAATGTATCAGATTTGATATTTGTAAATCTACTGTAGAGACAACAATGCAACTTAAGTTTAAAAAGTGATTTAAATACATTTCTGAATCATTTATTTGATCAGTGCATTGATTATGATATTTATTAAACTTGCTCCTGTTGTCTTTCGCAAAATATTTGTAAGTACAGTAATAAGGATTACAGAACTTTCATTTTCAGCTAAAATGTACTACATATTTTTGTCAAAAAGTCTAAATCATAAACGGTATTAGGCCTAACAGAGTTCTTATGCTCTACTTCGTTATTTATTGTTTGTATAGTCACAACTAAATAATTATTAAAAAGTTACAGTATCAAAATATGTTAGTTAACTAGAGCACTTCAGTTATTTTGCATATTGTTTCATTTCTTTGACAAAACAGTGCATAGAGCCTAAAAAAAAAACAAAAAAAACAAATGACATCTGACAGACCTCTTGCACAACAAAGTCATTGACTGGTTCCTCTCTCTTTCAGCCTGTACCCTGATAAAAAAAATAG
>JAUCNO010001334.1:1613930-1624220 GCA_032353835.1 Enteromius viviparus | reverse complement strand
CACTATCACACATTTAGACTGATTTGTGAACAATGTTTGAGAGAAATGGTAATATTGTGTATCTGGAATGAATTTTTAGATCTTTAAGTCCATCTCGTTAAAAATCGGAGCAGAAACAAAGGTGTTGCGTTTATATTTTTGTTAAGTGTATATGCCTTGCATTGAGCTCTTTTATAATTTTCACCGCATCACATCAGAGAACAACCAGTTTCTGTTTCAGAGAGAAACTGGACCCACTTCAAATCTGTGAAGACACATTGTGATCCTCCTTCTAAAGTGTTCACTTTGATGGTCTAATGTGAGCAATATTCAACTTGTGTGTCACCACATGGAATTCTACAGAATCCCAACAGATGTTTTATTTTGCATATGGCTGTTACTCTCCTCTGTATTGTTCAAGCAATTTACATCAGCAAGGGTCAAATTGTCCTTCACAAATGTCATTTCAACCATGCTGCAAGTCCCAATGAAGTTACCGGCCAATTGCAGTGAAGTTTTTTTAGATTCATTGCTAGTGGGTTTTAATTTTGGGCTCTACATACATCTATGCTGCCTTCAGAATCCCACCAGATGAAGGCATCTTTGCAGACAGGATGTTGCACAAACATTAGTTTCAGATGTGCCTTGATGCTTTCCTACCTCTGAAGGCAGCTTTTTTTTTGTTGTTTTTTTTTTTTTTCAGATTTCGGACAGATCAGGTTTTTCCAGGGCCATGAGTGAGACAGGAGCGCTCTTGAGTTCAGGGATATCTGGGATATGTTTTTTTTTTTTGTTTTTTTTTTTCAGGCCATGAAGCTACTCAAATCTCCCACTTTCACATTTTCTCTCCCACAATGTCTTTCCAATTACTACCACTCTGTCTTTGTGTTTGTCTCTCATTTTACATGAACAAAACTGAATATTAGTAATGCACTTAAATATAATTAAAACAAGATTTAATACTCAGAAGATACAATTTATAGAAATTAACCATTAAAATATATTTAAACAAAGTTTAATGTTAATAGATTTTGCAATATTAATGTATGAACTGTATTAATTAAAAAAATCTAATAATGAGGTTAATTTGTTTAACTATATTAATTCATATTAGGCTATATATAACTATATTAAAATCAGAAATCTAAGTTCTGTCACATTTTAGGTTTGGCCTAATTCTCATCCACTCTAATTTGCTACTCCTATGTTTAGTGATAAAGCGACACAGACTCTCTCTTTCTGTCTGTCTTTCTGTCTGTCTCTCAATGTAAGGGGTTACTGCAAGGAGGACGAAGATTTGCTGTGCCAAGTTGGCTCGAGCCTCTGCATAAATTCCTCTACTCAGCTCTGCTGATGTTGAAACGAGGGGCTGCAGAGGGGGACAAACACACACACACACACACACATTCACCCATACAACTATCGTTCACGTGTCCTTCTGCACAATCTACAGTTATACATGTACTCACGTCTTGAGCCATACCATACCCATGGCATGCAACACTCCTCAGATATAAGGAGATGAGCAATTGTAGCTTCCCTGGGCAACTCGATTCTAATGCTAACATAGATAACACTATACTGAGATAAGGAAAAGCAAATGCTATCTTTTGGTTCAGCAGAGTGTAGCTATAAAAACAGAATCAGTTGCAGTCAGAAAGACAAATGCTTCATTCATGATGGTGCCTGATGGTTCCACATAAAAACAAAAATTTCAAGCTGCCACACAGATGTGATTCCTTCAGCAAGTAAAAAACTCTCAGAGTAAAATGTGTAAATGTCTGATATCCTGAATAAATAAATACAAATACTTAATTAAATAAACAATCGTTAAATCTCTTCTGCTCACCAGGGTTGCAATTATTTGATAAAAAAATGTAGTGGAAACAGTAACATTGGGAAAATCTTTTTAAAGCTATCTTAATGTGAATATATGTTAGAATGTAATTTATTGCTGTGACCAAAGCTAAATTTTCAGCATTCATTACTCCAGTCTTCAGTGTCACATGATTCCTCAAAACTCATTCTGATGTTCAGCTCCAAAAAAAAAAAAAAAATCTAATGATGCATTCTTTTTGAGAATTCTTAGCTTGTAGCCCATCTTCCGAGCACTGAATAGGTGTCATGGATGTGGTATATATCATGAGCAGTAAAAGTGTGTGTTTTAGACATCTGAGGCTCTTTGCATTTGCAACAGTAAACAAAAGTATCCTACCACTGTCTTTCAATGACGCAATCCTTCCTCAGGCTCTTATGATTAAACGGGAGACCGGAAAGCATTTTATTATTAATACTACAGAGCAGGAAAAGGTGCCAAGACAATCTTTATGAATTTGTTAGTGTGTTTATTTTGAATTAAATGTGTTACAGATTTTACAAGGATGCCATAATGCTGGTGCTAAAAAAATAGCTTTGGCTCTAGAGGGAGCGAATAAAAATTTAAGCTCAGCTAAAGTGCTGCTCTCATAGATGCTTTTTTCGGAGAGAGACGATAACACATCTCGCAAAACCGTCAACCAAACTGATGTACAGCAGTGACTACATTTAAAAGCATGCCACACTTTCTGCCACTCAGTCGTAGTCATATGACAGATGACGGCTGTAATGAGTGGCTGATGCACTTATGCTTTCTCTTCACACTTACCAATACAGTTAAAAAACTGCTCCTTCTTGCAGTGGCCAGAGCAGCCGTCTCCATTCATTGTGTTCATATCATCGCATTCCTCTCCCTGGGACCTGAAATAAATCAATGCAAATGTAATAAACATTATGATGATTTCCCCTGGTGGATATGAATCTGTGTTGCTAAAAGCATGAACATCTGAAGCCTGCAGTGTGGATATGGCAGTATATTTTCTAACAACTTTAAAATGTTTTGTTGTGGCAGCAAAGATGAACCTTAAGGTTTTTGTGATGATCCTATAAATCAATGCTTTTAAATCGTATTGACGCACACTATTCAACACAATAATCAAAGGCCCCCTATATAATTTAATATACAAAAATACATTTTAAAAAGATGGAAAGAGTGTATACACACACACAGTATATAATGTAAAGATATATATTAGGTAACACTTGTTAAGTATCAACTACAAGTTTTCCAAATAAACCAAATAGCTGACGGTAGACACTGACTAGAAAAATACTGTGGAAGACCAATGCTACTGTCAGATATTTGGTGTTTTTTATATCTTTCTTTAATATACAAATATGGAATGTTGGAAAAAGCTAAGATAAGCAACTTTAAAATATGAAAGTAAGCTGCCAGAAGGTGGCCAACCACCAAGTGACTGTATTAATAAGTGAGTCATTGAGTCATTTACAAAAAAAATTTTCAAACAGTGGATTCATTTAAGAATGAATCAAAGTGCCAGTCTTCATGAATGAATCATTCTTCATTTCCTCTGAATCATTGATAAATTGAAAAACTCAGTTATGAAACACTGCTGTCTTACTAAGAGTTGTGAGACTGTTCTGCTGTGATCTTTGTTTGTAAGTACTTTCGTTAACCAAATCGAGCAAAAACAGTCAACATTGTACTAAAGTTTATATTAACTTATCATTTGAAATCAATATAAAATCAAATTTGAAATCTGAAAAACTAAACATTCTCAGCCATGTCATGTTGACATGTAGTTATATTTTACATTAGTTTTATGTAAAAACTAAAAATTAAACGTAATTTTTTTAATGTTTCTTCTGTGTCCATTTGTATTCATTTTCTTTGATTTCTTCACAAGATTGACATAAAGATACACATAAAGACAGGCTGCATGAGTCTCAACTGGTGCAACCTTGCTATGGTTGATTATATTGTCAATTGCTGGACAAACTTTATCTGAGTTCTTATCTGCCCACTGATCTATAATTGTCTATATACATCAGTGTATTTGCCATGATGATTTTATCTAGTGAAATTTAGCTATCAGTTGTATCTTTTTTCAGTTTTAAAGCAGTTAGCAACACTGTTTCTGACACAGACAGCAATGCAATGCAATGGGCAAACAGTATAACAGTATACAGTAGTATAACAGTAGTATAACATTGTTGAAATAGTGCATATGACATCAGTGGTTCAGCCTCAGTTTTACAAAGCTGCAAGAACACTTTTGCTTGAAGAAAACAATAACCCAGGTTCCCTGAGACACATGAACGAGTACTGTGTCTGCAAAGACGCTATGGGAAAAACAGGATTAACCAATCAGTTGCCCGCCGTGCTGCGCCAACCAATGGCCGAGGCTTCTGCCAAAGCTCGCCTGAGTGGGCGGGGCCATTTATATATAGTGGCAGTTTCGCCACAGAATTCAGGTTACTTCGACTAAAGTGATGGACACTTACAGTGCAGCATAGAATGCAGTACCTGTTCCTGTGTCTCAGGGAACCTATTCATTCCCTGCTGACACTTCACTTGTACTGCGTCTGCTAAAACGCTATGGGAACTCAGTTCAATCCCACTGCGCTGTAAGTGAAGAACAATCAATGTATGATAGCAAGCCCAGACAAAAGCCGAGGCGTACAGTCACATAAGCATGCAGAGAAACAATGACCCGCATATTTGTATTCATACCATCCTTAAACTTAGAGCAGGTCCCACGTGGGGATGGTGCGAGGCTGAGATGGTCTGAGCCATCTAGCTCCTCTTAGAAAACAGATAATAAGAATATCCTTGCCCACAGTCTGGCCTGCTATGAGGTTGTGGTGGGCTGCTATGGCCGCCACGTAAGCCTTAAGAGTGGATAGGGAGTGTGGCCTATCCAGGAGGTGTTGCAGAAAAGATAGTATCAAAGATTCCTGACATGACGAAAATACAAAAAAAAAAATACTGATCACTTCATAGCATAAGTGTGTCTCATAGACGGGACTGTGCTTCGACTACCGGGGCTGCAACGCTAGCGGAGGCGGTGCGGGCGCCTGCTTCGGGCTGCTGTGGCGGCCAGCAGATGCAGATTCGGTGGAATGCTTGGGCAGAAAGTGTCGCATTGCCTGGGACACCTTCTGTACCTCTGTGAAGAACTCAGCAAAGTCCTCCTTGACGGAGGAGCCGAAAAGTCCGCTCGGCGAGATGGGCGCATTAAGTAACGGGATCTTCACCCCATCCTTTATCTCCGTCAGGTTGAGCCAGAGATGTTATTCGAGCACAATGATGCTGGCCATGGATCTGTCAATTGACTGGGCCGTTATCTTCTTCGCCCTCAGCACCAGGTCAGTCACGCTGCCTAGCTCTCTTAGCGTTTCAGCATCAGGTTATCCAGCAGCGAGAAGTTTCGCATGAAACACAGTACCGAAAATATCCTGAAAAGGACGCTATACTGGAGAGTAGCACCGAAGGACCGAGGCTGGCTGTCCAGTGGAAGAAATGGCTTGTCCAGCATTGCAGAGTCGTGCTGAGTAAGGAGAGCACCAGGACTTTGTGAGATCATGTGCACCCTCTGGCCCGGTGCTTCTTGTGAGGTGGGAGGGCTTGGGGGCAGGAGTCACATCCTGAAAAGGACGCTATCCTGGCATGGAGAGTAGCAAGACTGAGTGCACCAGTCAGAGCGGCTTTCTACGTGGGTCTTACCAACGCAGGCAACGCACTCCCTGTTTTGATTATTATGGGTATTCATAGACCCATAATAATGGGAACCTCGGATTCAGGAGGAACAATGCGGCTTTCGTCCTGGTCATGGAACACTGGATAAGCTCTATACCCTCTTTAGGGTACTGAAGGGCTCGTGGGAGTTTGCCCAACTAGCCACATGTGTTTTGTGGACTTGGAGAAGGCATTTGACTGTGTCCCTCGCAGTTTCCTGCAGGGGGTGCTCTGGGAGTACGGGGTCAGGGGCCCTTTGCTAAGGGCTGTCTGGTCCCTGTATGACCAGGTTCGCATTGCCGACAGTAAGTCAGACTTGTTCCCAGTGCGTGTTGGACTCCAACAGGGCTGCCCTTTGTCATCGGTCCTGTTTATTATCTTTATGGACAGGATTTCTAGGCGCAGTCAGGAACAGGGTTGGGGTCCGGTTTGGGGACTACAAGATCACATCTCTGCTTTTTGCAGATGATGGGTCTTCGAACCAAGACCTACAGCAGGCACTGGGGCAGTTTGCAGCTGAGTGTGGAGCGGCTGGGATGAGAATCAGCACCTCCAAATCTGAGGCCGTGATTCTCAGCCGAAAAAGGGTGGACTGTCACCTTCAGTTTGGTGGGGAGTTCCTGCCTCAGGTGGGGGGGTTTAAGTATCTTGATGGAATGATGCAACGGGAGACCGGTCGATCTACATTCCTACTCTCACCTATGGTCATGAGCTTTGGTTTATGACCGAAAGAACGAGATCCCGGATACAGGCAGTCGAAATGAGTTTCCTCCGCAGGGTGGCTGGGCGCTCCCTTAGAGATAGGGTGAGGAGTTTGTCACTCGGGAGGATCTCAGATAAGATTCGCTACTCCTTCACGTCGAGAGAGGCCAGCTGAGGTGGCTCGGGCATCTCTTCCGGATGCCTCCTGTACGCCTTCCTGGGGAGGTGTTTTGGACATGTCCCACCGGGAGGAGGCCCCGGGGACGACGTAGGACACGTTGGAGGGACTATGTCTCTCAGCTGGCCTGGGAACGCCTCGGTGTTACCCCGGAAGAGCTGGAGGAAGTGTCTAGGGAGAAGTCTGGGCGTCCCTGCTTAGAATGCTGCCCCCACGCCCCGGTTCCGGATAAGTGGTAGAAGATGGATTGATGGGTATTCATAGACAGTAGGTTTCTTCAGTAGCTCACAAAGAATTAGGAGCTCTGGCTCGAATCCTGTGTAACTAGGGTTCAACATAGCATTTCAAATCTGCGTATAAGTTGGCATGACACAATTTGTTGGTTGGATCAACAAATGCTGTTTAATATCAGTCTTACATTTTTATCACTAGGTACTGTTGCTAAAAGTCAATGCTCAAGCAACGTAATACAACATACCAGGGTTCAGGTATTGAACCTGTGTTTTAGCCATGAGACCAGGGGCTGGTTGCAAAAAAAGGTTAAGACTAGTCTTAAAAATTTTTCTTCAAGACTGGTCATACTTTTTTTTTCTTTTTTTCCAAATACAAAAAAATGTAGGTTATTCTAAATTGAATCCAAAAAATGAAACCGATTACTCTTGACTAACTGCTAGTTGGTACGACTATCCCTTAATACACTGTTTTTCACTTATAATAATATTAAATAATTTAAAGTAATCCTACAACCCATTTGAAAGTTTGCTGAAGCTTATGAGTAGGTACTAGTCATCTGGTTAAGAAACATATCAAAACCTACCTCTGGATGAGGCCATCTCCACAGTATGGCGCTCCAAGGCGGTGTGTCAATGCAGGTGATGGTTCACTCACACTCCGACTAGAGATTGTTTGGACTTGGTAAGTATAAACCCCACCATACTCAACTTCCCTGGAAAAACAACATAAAAACAAAAAAATTACACATTTGGGTAAATTAAGATGTACATTAGCATTAAAGAAAGATATTTGCTCCCTGTGATTGATTCTTTCTTGGCAAATTCTTGTAGGCCTGTAAGATTCTTATGAAATAAACACAGTTGTACAGGGAAAAAAATCATAATATTGAGAAACATACTCACAATTGTAAGGAAAAAAGTTAGATTTGCGAGATAAAATTATCAATTATTTTTTTCAGGGTGGGATGTCTATTTTCTTTTATTTTTTGTTCCCCTATCTCACATTAATTCCCCTATTATTGCCAGCATAGCTCAAACACTTATAACTGGTCATTGGGAGCTCTCTGATCTTTCTGTACTAAATTTGTCAGGTTTAGGATGCTAGCACACCCAAGGGATAGATGTCAATTCGACACAGCTTTTTACACCCTGAAAACTCTTATGCAATCATAGTGCTAGTAGTGCTGATTCTAAAACTGCAACGCACTCCTAAGCTGTCACTTTGAACCATTGGCTGCTGGTGGTTGAGATCAGGTCTGAGATAAAAGATATCCGATCTTGTGACGGTCTGAGGAGGCAAGCTAAACCATGTGAGATGTCATGAGGGATAAAGTTGTGCTGAGACAATGTAACCAAAACCTGTTCACTTAGTGCTGGGTTTTGAGGAAAGGGTCTCAGCGTTCTGGTGGCAAAGGGTTGCAGAGGCTGATAATAATAAGAAGAGGCCAGACATGTTTCATCTCTCAGAGGAGTGCAGTGAACAAACACGAGTCACTCTCTCTTCTTTGTCATATACTTAGAGTGTGTATTTATCTTTAAATACACAAAAGTATAGTTATTGTTGCATTATTGGCAAGTACATTTTTAATATATTCAAAATACACTTCAAAATTAATATTCAGTACAATTAAAGCACACTTCTTTTCACACGCATATTTTTCTGCAATCAAAAATAGTTAATTTCTGTTGACTGTTACACCCCTTAATTAATTTATTAAAATTCAGACAAACCCCATCAATAGGCAGACAAAGAAAACTATGTAAGAATGCTAGCAAATGAAACCTGCATGTGTATTTTTTTTTCTACTCATATCCACCTATATTGTAAACTACAACCCACCCACAAAGCTACACAAGAACATGTGTATTAACTTACAGGCCAAAATCCCAAATCTCTCAGCTTTCCGAAACTACAAAAACAGACACACATGAACACCAGTCATTAATTAAAGAGTCAACACAAGCGAGAGGAAAATACACAAAGCCTTCATTATTTGCATTTACGTTGGACTCGTTCCCCCAGAGAAACGCAGGCACTTCTCAGCTGATTAACAAAACAACACTGCCAAATTGCCAGAGCACCACGGACATTACATTTATTACAAACAGCATAGGTTCACATGAGGCCAAGTGTTTTTGTGCTGCCATCAGCAGAGTTATAAGGTGCCTGTTCTAATGGGCAGGGAAGCAGTAACAATTAATAAGAGGCTAAACAAATCATTCATATTAGCACTTGACATGAATGACTCCAAAAAGAGGTTTACACTGCAATTGCCTGTGTTTTGGATAAAGGGAAAAACGTCTGTGAAAGTCTCATAAAATTAAACACGAAAAACACAAATAAGTGTTGCACAGAGAAAAGCAATTTACACACCATGCACACATACACACATAAATCTTCAATTTCAGCAAAAAAACCTTCCCTTGCTTTTCTCCAGAAAGAAAGTGCACACAATATGGACAGTTTTAAATAAGCAGTGTTTCCCTCAATCTATCTTAAGGAGTTAACATAACAAATAGTGAAAAATGCCATCTAGTGTTGGTGAAAATGAGCAGAGTTGAAATCTGCATTGTTAACTTTACTCTGTTAAGCTCCGCCCATCAAGCCAACCCGAAGAGCAGAGTAAAAGTTCTCTTGTCGCCATTTTCTTTTGCCTTGCACCAAAAGGTAAGCTCTTTAAATTAATATATTAATATTAATATAATAATTAATATAATAATATATATAATAATATATATTAATATATTAATGTGCTTTTTCAATCTCAATGTGGGGTTACACTTTATTTGCATAGTCAATTTAGACGTTTTACTAACTATAAGTAACTCTGTAATTAACTCTCAGGTACATGTCAATTAATTCATGTTAATACATAACTATATGTTTACTAACTCGTAGAGTAGACTTTTAGGGTAGGTATAGGGCTAGTAGAATAAGGTGACATATACTTGCATAGCTTCTGATAGTCTGTATGTAGTATGTTTAGGACCCATCAAAATAAAGTGTTAGGAAATATTAAGTAGACAGTCTACTAATACTCTAATGACTGCTAGTCGATATATAATTGCAAAATTACTGACTATTAGTCGAATATCTAAAGTGAACTATTGAAGTTTCCCAATGCGTTAATGATAAAGTTCAAATGATGTCAATAATCTGTATTTTGCTTTGGTAAATCCGCTAAATTGTACTTCCCACAGTGTTAAACTTTGGTAACACTACTCAGTGTTTAGCAGTGTACATTTTTTACTCCAAATAGAGTTATTTTAACACTATGTTGAGAGTCGATTTCTCACCAATTTTTTTTTTTTTTTTTTTGCTGGTTAGTTAACAACAGAGTATGTGAGCGGAGTGGAGCGGCAAGAATTTCCGTTCCACGTTCAAAGCATTTTATGATCACTCCGCTCCAGCTCCGCTTCGCTTCGGGTTTACCATTTCACGCTCCTCGCTCCCTCCCCGCTCCCTCCTTATTTGATCCTCGCTCCATGAAAAAAATGTCTCTAATTAACTGTCATTTTTTTATAATTTTTTTATTTTTATATCGAACCTCTGTGCATTCAGTGAAAAACAAATACACAATACTCTGAGAAAAACATCAACGTGCTTTAGTAGAACAGTAGCT
>JAUCNO010001334.1:1588491-1613830 GCA_032353835.1 Enteromius viviparus | reverse complement strand
AATGTAATTAGGCTTAGAAGCAAATATATATGTAAGGGAATCAAGTTGTACAATTACATGGCTAATATTCCTCCAAACATTATCAATAAGACTACAATTTTTTTGACTAAACCTAGACTAAAATATATTGAGTTCTTTTTTGACTAAAACAGGTCTAAAATTAATGGGAGTAAAACCTACGCGTAGGTATTAGGAACCTCGGCGGAGGTAGTAAAATAATATAACTGGGTAAAATGTCAGGGCAGCCTACGCGGAGGCTGGGAGTAAACCTACGCGGAGGTATAAGGAGCCTCGGCGGAGGAAAGTGGTTTTAGATTGGGTTAAATCCGGGAAAGCCTGTGTGAAGGTTAAATGAACGCCTGCGCGGAGGTATTGGGGACCTCGGTGGAGGTAGACGAGTAATTTAACTGGGTAAGAGCCGAGGAAGCCTACTCGGAGGCTGAGTGGATACCTATGTAAAGGTATTGAAACCTCAGCGGAGGTAAGGAAAAGTGGAATAGCTGAGTAAAATTTAGGGAAGCCTACACGGAGGCTGGGGTAAACCTGCGCGGAGGTATTAGGAACCTCAGCGGAGGAAAGAGAAATTATTTAGTTGAGCAAAAGTTAGGGAAGCCTACACGGAGGCTGGGGTAAACCTGCGCGGAGGTAATAGAAACCTCAGCGGAGGAAAGGGAAAATGATTTAGCTGAGCAAAAGTTAAGGAAGCCTACACGGGGTCTGGGAGTAAACCTGCGTGGAGGTATTAGGAACCTCGGCGGAGGTAAGGGAAAGTGGTTTAGCTGAGCAAAGTTATGGAAGCCTACGTGGAGGCTGGGAGTAAACCTGCGCGGGGGTATTAGGAACCTCAGCGGAGGTAAGGGAAAGTGGTTTAGCTGTGCAAAAGTTATGGAAGCCTACGCAGAGGCTGGGGTAAACCTGCGCGGAGGTATTAGGAACCTCAGTGGAGGAAAGGGAAAATGATTTAGCTGAGCAAAAGTTAGGGAAGCCTACGCGGAGGCTGGGGTAAACCTGCGCGGGGGTATTAGGAACCTCAGCGGAGGAAAGGGAAAATGATTTTAGCTGAGTAAAAGTTAGGGAAGCCTAACGCGGAGGCTGGGGAAAACCTGCGCAGAGGTTTTTTTTTTTTTTTTTGGAAGACCAGGGAGGCCTACGCGGAGGCTGGAGGCAAATATTTGGCTGGGGTAAGGGACTAGGAAGCCTGTGCGGAGGCTGGGAGAAAACTTTTGGTGCAGATAAATTTAACTGAGTTAGGTTAGGGAAGCCTACGCGGAGGCTGGGAGTAAACCTGCGCGGAGGTATTAGAAACCTCAGCGGAGGTAAGGGAAAGTGGTTTAGCTGAGTAAAAGTTATGGAAGCCTACGCGGAGGCTGGGGGTAAACCTGCGTGGAGGTATTAGGAACCTCAGCGGAGGTGAGATGGAAAGGAGGACTTTGTTGGGTTGGAGGGAAGGGGACTGTTGAAGCCTACGCGGAGGCTGGCAGTGAGTGCCTTAGGGAAGGTTGTGTAGAGGATCGAAATTAGATTCCGGGTGGGGGGAGTTGGGATTTTTGGGTTAGCGAGCGGCTGGTGATTGTTAGCATGGCTTGGCGGATAGCTGAAGGGTCTAGCCGGATGTAATTTCTGAAAGCTTTAGAGGACCAGCGACCTAGAGTCTGGATTTGGTTTGGGGAAAGGCCTCTTTTGGCAGCTGTGGTAGCTGCTCCAATCCTGAAAGAATGAGAGGAGAAGCCATTCGGGTCAACCTCGGATTTGGACAGAACTGCTTTGAGATGTTTCTGAAACCAGAACCTAGAGGCTGGTTGGTTTGAATCATCCAGGAAGAGGGGTTGAAGGGGGAGGAGGCGAGCGAGTTTCTGTGAGCAAGGTAAGCTCGAAGTGTTTGGTAGAGCTGGGTGGGACTTGAAGTGGCCTTTGTTTAGCTGGTCAGTCTTGCTGTGTTTTATAAGGAATGACATGGTTTGGTGGTCAACTATGGACAGGTCTGAAATGGTGGGATGAATATTTGGGTTAAAAGGGGAGTTAACAGTGATTTCGGAACACCTGAGAAAACCGAAGAATGCTAGGGTAAACATAGCATCTAAGGTTCTATCGACTAATGGGGAGAGGTATTTCCTTCGAAGGGTGGAAATGCAGAGGGTTAAGATTTCCAGGGTGATAGGGAGCCTTTGGTCGGGGCGGGAAGGGTTTTCTCTTAGTATACCTTTTATGATTAGGCTGGTTTGAGCGTTGGTGATAGAGGGAGAATTAGAGCCGTGGATCAATTTATGGAAAAATTGAATCCCGCTCAGGTAACCCTTGATGGAGCAAGCTTGGAGGGATCTGGAGGAGCTTAAGTATGAAATAAAGGAGGTAATGGCTAGGAGGGAGAAATCTGGGAAATTGAGGTTGAAACTTAGATGGAATGCTTTGAAGGCTCTCCAAGCTGTGAGGTAGGATTGGAGAGTTCTAGGGGCTACGGCCATTAACATGGAGTTAATGGATTTATCATAGAGTGTTCTTAGGGGATGATCTAGGGGTAGATTAGTTGCGAGTAGGGAGGAACTGGGTTCGGCTGAGGGTCTGCATCCGGAGCAAGCGTCCTGAATTTCTGAAACATAAAACGAGACAGAGAATCAGCGATTGTGTTATCTTTCCCAGGAATGTGTTTGGCAGTGAGGATAAATTGATTAAGGGCTGATATCCAGACTAGACGTCTGAGAAGGGGCATAATGGCCGGGGAATGGGAACTGTGTTTATTAATGCATTGGACAGTGGTTTCGTTGTCACAATGTACGAAAATGCATGAAGAGGACCATTCGTTTCCCCAGAGAGCAGCGGCTACTACGATGGGGTATAATTCGTAGAGGGCTGTGGAAGCTAGGTGCTGGGGAATGTTTGACAGTTCGTGGGGCCAGGGGGAGGCAAACCACTGATTGCGATAGAAGCCACCAAAACCTACGGATGGGGCTGCATCAGTGAAGAGTTGGATGTCGGTGGGGTTTGCTAGGCAATCTTTGTAGAAAAAGGAATGGCCGTTCCACTGGGAAAGGAATGAGATCCAGAGTTGGAGCTCGTTTAGGCAGGAGCTTGGCAGGGTTAAAGAATCCTCTAAAGATGGTACTGAAGAGGCTAGCGTTAGCAGATGGGAAATAAAAGGCCTGCCTTGTGGGATGATACGCATGGCGAAGTTTAAATGTCCTAGCACTGATAGTAGTTCTCTTTTTGAGCAGTGGGGGTGGGTTAGGAGGTTGGAGGCGATTAGGATAACTCTGTCAAGTTTCTCTTTGGGGAGGGAAGCTTCGAATTTTTGGGAGTCGAGTGTGATGCCCAAAAATTCGATGTTAGTGCTGGGGCCCAGGGTTTTTTCCTGGGCGATGGGAATCCCCAATTTGTTGAAAACTTTGAGGACTGTGGAGAGGTCGGCTGCTGGTGGGGCGTGGGGGGGGGAAATAATGAGGAAATCGTCAAGGAGGTGAATGAGATGGTGGATTTGATAGTTATTATGGAGAATCCAGCAAATAGCTTCGGAGAGCGTGTCGAATATTTTGGGACTGCTTTTGCAACCGAAGGTGAGGCGGACTGCGAAATAGAAGAGATTTCGCCATTGGATGCCAAAGAGGTGCCAAAAGTCAGGGTGGATAGGCATGACTTTGAAGGCTGAGGTAATGTCTACTTTGGCCATCCAAGCTCCTTTACCAACTTTTTTAATGAGTTTGATGGCTTGGTCGACGTTGTGATATTGGAGGGAGAATTCTTCTAGAGGAATTAGGCTATTAATGCTGGGGGTCGGGGAATTGTGAGGAGAGGAGAGGTCGATGATGAGCCTCTTTTTTCCTGAAAATTTCCGAGTTGCAATGCCTATGGGGCTGACACGGAAAATGCTAAAAGGTGGGGCTGGGAAAGGGCCGATCATGAAAGTGGAGTCTACTTCTTTTTTGATTAGAACATCCACAGTGTCAGGCTCAGTTGAAGCGGATAAGAGGTTTGGGCAGATGTAGGATTGTGTGGGAATGGAGATGACGCCTGGATGGAAACCATTAGTTAGTCCTGATAACAGAAAATGGGAAAAGTTAGTATCAGGATGGAGAGACAATTCATTAGAGAGACATAAAACATTGACAGGAGTCGATAGGTACTTTTTTGGGTGTTTATTGGCAGAGGGACAAATGATTTTTGAGTGGGCCCCCCCGCAAAAAGAGCAGATGTGTATGTATTTGCAATTGGACCGGTAACATTTGTTTGTATTGAAGCTGAGGCATATGTTGGATAAAGAGGCGGGGGAAGGTTGACGAATGGAAAATAGTGAGGGAATTTTGGGAGTGTAGCTGGTGCTCTTAGGCTTGGGAGGGGGGGACGGTGATTTAGAGGGAGAGGAGGAAAAAGGACAGGCGGAGGATTGGTGAGTGATGGACCTACAGATCGCGCAGGTGAAGTTACGACAGCCTGTGAAGATGCGGTTGTGGAGGTCCAGGTCCAGGGCGCCCCAGTAGACACACTGGTTCCACAGGGACACCCTGGCGGCGGCTTTGGCGGAAAACATGCGGTGGTAAGTATAGAAATGGGTGCCGCCGTAGGAAGACGCGAGCTCAGACACGATGGCCAGGTAGTCATTGAGCTCGCGCCTCCTACGGGGAAAAACGGAGCAGATTATATCTATGTATCTGAGAAAAGCTGTGGAAAATTCAGGGAATGTGAGTGGGCGGGTGATGTTAGATTGAGGGTTTTTGAGGGTTATTGTAAGGTTGTCGTACTCCACCTGGCGATCTGTAGGATTAGGAGAAAAAGGTGAGAGGAGTGCAAAAAGATCAACATCTTTACCTGAAAGGATTTGGTGGCGGAGGTGAGGGGAGACCAGAGAGGGTTCGGCGGCTAATGCGTTGGCTGGGGCTGGCATGGGTTTTGCTGTGGTGAGAGAGTAAGAGGGACGGGAAAGAGAGGAGTGGGGAATAGAGGAGAGAGGATCAGGATGGAGAGTATGAAAATTGGCAGAAGAAGAGTGGATGGGAGGATGAACCATGCGGGAGGGCCCGGGCTGCTGCGAATCTGTGAACAGAAAAAAAGAGTTATTGTCATGGTAATCCGGTTGAGGGGGGTGGGGAGCGGCTGGCCAATTGGCGAAAAACTCCGCGATAGCTTTCTGGAGCTGCGCCGGGGAAACAGTTCCGGGTTGGGTGGCGGTGGAAGGTGGGCTTGCTTCGGCGGTGGCTTGTGAAGATCGGCGGCGTGGAGTTGGTGGTGGGGCTGGTTCGGCTTCGGGGTTTCTGCCCAGGCTAGCAGACGGAGTGAAGCGGCTGGATCTTCGTGGTGTCTCCGGGATGAGGTGAGTGGCGGTTTTGCAGGTGTGTTTACGGGCTGGTGTGTCCGGGGGAAGAGTGTTGGGCATGTGAGTGTTGATGAGCTTCAGCAGATCGGCTTTTGTAGCCTTGCGGGAAAAGTTTATTTTTGCTGCGGAAAGGGTTTGGCGGAGAGAGATAATGGTCCATTTCCCGGTTGGTGATTTTGCTGATGTGTATGATGAAGCGGGGGAAACAGGTTGACGGCTGGCTGGCTGTGGAGAGCGAGATCGGGCTCGCAAAGCGGGAGATCTGGCCTGTCTGGTAGGCCTCCGTCCGCGGTTAGGCCCCGCGGCCTCGGGTTGAGCTGCCGGCGGGGCTGGAGCTTGCTGAGCGGCAGGCTGGGGGGCTTTAGCAGGCTGAGGAGCTTTGGATGGCTGCGGAGCTGGCTCCTCGCGAGCGTAATCCGATGAGTCAGACATGGTTGCTCTTGTTGTTGTTGTTGTTGTTTGCTGTGGAGGTTGCTTTTAGCAGATAGCTATTAGCGATAGCTTTTAGCAGGTAGCTTTAGCAGGTAGCTTTTGTAGGTAGCTTTTGCAGGTAGCTTTTGCGGTTTGGAAGAGCGATCTAGGCGAAGATCATGCGATCAAAGCGAGATGTGGAAACATCGAAGCTGGGATATTTTATAGGGAAGGAAGGTGGATGTGATTGGGTGTACTTGATTAGGAAAATCGGCGAACAGCCGTGGGTAATTACTGCGTACACGATCTCTCGAAACCATGTTTTTTGCAAAACATAAACCTAGTTATTTTTTGTAGCCACATAATGTCACTGAACCATGATAAATTTGGTCACTATGTTGAGAGTTTCCTGACATGTTATATAGACTTTTAGTTTTTATTTTCCCAGAAAATAAGGCTGTATCTTTCTTCATTTTATCTTCATTCTTTTCTTTAAGAACAGCTTTAGCAGCATTTACATTTCCAGCCAAGTGCAACCAGGACACGTTTAGCTACACATTTAGGGCAACTGTCATGTCGTGTAGGCATCATTGGCTGTTGACAGTAATTGTTAGTTGTACAAAAGTTTTTTGTTTGGCCTACTCCTGCCTTTGAATGTCTGTTGCCAAACCAGTTCAGATACAGGGGCCAATATACCACAGACCACTAAAAATGGGCAAATTCCCAACTGTTCTGGCTCAGAATGAAGACAGAATTAAATTTCATGTTGCCTGTAAGGAATGAATTGTTATATGGCCTTTTTTCAGTCTTGCTTTTTGCCTTGCTTTTCTGTGGATATATGGTTTCTGTACAGGGTTGGATCAGCTTCAGAAGGGGGACACTCAACCTCTTGAGTTCTTAAAGTAAAAACAGGAAATCAACCAAGTTAAACTTTGGAAACAGAGATAGAGTGTGCTTGATGTCTTGGAGAACTCTTTGGAAAAATGAGACCAGTGGAATACTGGCCTGTAGTTGGGGATTCTGTGGTTCTAAATGTTGTAATTTTCAGAGAGGACAAACCCATTCATATTTCAAGATGTACCTGATGAAATGCATATCGTGGTCTTTGACTACATACTACAAAATTATAAGCATGGTCAGCTGTTCAGCCATTCTGTTTAGGATGGACAGAGCCTATATTTAAACAAAATAATTCAGCACTGGTTCTTTCTGACTTACTTTCTTTGCACTTATGATGCCTTTTTTTTTTTTTTTAAACCTTATACAGTATTCATTTGAATGAATGTAACGTAATGCAGTAATTTAATGTTATGAGTATAGCATGCAATGTTATGTTTCAAAATAAATATATGAAATATAAGGCAATTGCATAAATTCCAAGACAGGAAATTATAGTAATATAGTACATAAATGTGACATTTACAATAGCTGAATGTGCATGTTAATTTGTCTGCAATGTGTGTGCAGGGACACACTTCAGCGGTAACCCCTATTTCCTGTTTGTTAGAACACTGACACATGCTAGTAAAAAAATATAGGCCACAGACTCTGCATGAGAGACAGGAAAACTGCCACTGAAGCTACATCTTTTAAGAATGTATTTGCTTTAGTATTTAAAACTGTGTATTAGAGTGCACACATTGGGCTGATCATGCATAGAACTTTTATGTTGCGTGTGCCATAAGCAGGGTTTGATCCTCTTAGGAAATCCTGGCCATCACCACATTACTTCTGGCTTTAAAGGTTATGTTGTAGTTTTGTTTTGTTTTTTTGTCTGGCCCACATTTCTATGGTCTATATGAAACAAAGCTTTTTTTGCATATCTTGCTTTTGCTGTACCACATATTAAACCATGAACGTGTGTTTATTCAGGCCCATAAGACTTTATGATTTATGTTTTTTTTTTTATTATTATTATTGTTGTTGTTGGTTGAGAAATACATCTTTAATTTATTATTTTCTAGATTCCTTTGTGTAATTTAATTGATTTGGTTGATAGTTACTAACTAGCAAAAGGTTTATACAGTTTCTCTGCATATTACGCTTGGAAAAGAGATTTTTTTTCATCTACAAAACTATGTTTAATCCTACATTATTGTTTTAATGTGATATGAAATGTAGCACAAGCATAACAAAAAGTGGAACTAGGCTAATTGAGGGGGATTTTTTTTTTTAAGAATAGGCTCTGTGCCCATGTCACTGCCCCCTTTCTTATTCATGCCTTATTTTGTTTCTTAACAGATGGCCCACAGCAGGTGTTGGCAGAAGGGGCAGCAGGGTAGTCATGTAATCAATGGCACAAACGCTCGATGGCGTCTGCTTATTAAACCAAAATTAACATACCCACACGCAATCCATTTCAGCCACCAGGCCAGCAAAAATGTAGTCTCGTCCTTGCTTAGACAATGGCTATTTTGCATACTCTGAACATGCTGTTTACATGGTAGATTTTCTTATTCTTTTTTGTATGTGTGTCTCAATACACATGCAGTGTGTGCACAACGATCACAAAGTGTTTTCACACTTCGAGTCTTTTGTAATTCAAGATTTGGTATAGAACCTCAGCCTTCATGGCTCCAAATTGGCTAAAGTTACAGGGATAACATTCCACTTTGGTATTAAAAAAATGTGGTTCATTCAAGGTCGAAGTGTGGATTTCACATGTGATTGACTGTTGGGTTAACATATGAAAAATGTAGGTCACAGTAAACCATGAGACTTCTCTGAGGCAAGTGGAAAGTTCTAGGCTTCAGTGGTGAAGCTCGTTGATGGGCTAGTTTTACCTAGACCCAATATTTAATTTTAATTGTCCTTAAAGGGTTTTTGCCAAATGTCCACACAAACTGAATGACTGCATTAATCATTGAGTGTTGGAGTCAAGAGTCTGAGGTGGAGGCGGACCTTTTATTTTTCTTTTTTACCTCATGTTGTTAGGCCAGTATGCTTTATGTCCTCCAAGTTGAATTTATTTTTGATGAGTAAAATATGCGCTGCTATTTCTACCATAGCTATTTAGTGTGTGTGCAAGGTAATGTGCATGTTTAAATTGAAATTTAAGATTAATATTCTTTTTCTGAACTGGTTGCTTAATCTGTTCTAGATATGAAATTGCACATCTAGAGTGAGGAATTTTAAAGGATGATTGTTCAGGTGAAAAATGTGGTCATTTTAAGCAGGATGGTGTGCATCAGCAAATTTATTAAGGGATAGTTGCATTGCATACAATCACATTTTATGTTAAAAAAGGATTTATACATATTTGTTTTTATATATTAGCAGATTGTAAAAACATTTTAAAATATAAAATGGCAATCAAAGTTTATTTGCAACAGTCATGCTTACAACAATTAAAAAAACATTTATGACCTTCATTGACTAAGGAACATCCCAGCTGAAGATAATCAGGAAATTACATTGCTTCCTTTGACAAGTACAATAATAAATGTTAACACACGCATTAAATATTGACACACAAATTCTCTGCTCTCTTAAGTGTCCACTAACAAGGGGATAGGGATGATACGCAAACAACCCAACTTGCAAACATTACATTCTCTAGCCAAAACATGGCTGCTGGTAGTTGTCTTTTTAACTGTGTTTTAAAGTGTTTTTAGACTGTTTTCTCAGAAAAGGCTGCCAAATGGTGTGCGTAACTGACAGGAAACGGTTTTCTTAAATCTGTCATACTGTACATCAGCTACAGATGAACATATGCAAAACAACTTTGCCTTTGACTGACTGATAATTTTAACATGACTCCTTAGACATGAAAATGTACCTGAAAACCTATTGAAATAAGATTGTTCCTCAAATCCGGCTATATTCTCAGTTTTGTCTCCTGTTGAGTCCTTCTCTTTATACTTAATAATGGTATGTACAGATCTGTAACATCCGCATTGAATGTTTTCGTTAAGTCACAAATTTTCCACCTCAGGCAACTGATGAAGCAATATTGTGTTTCATAACTGATAAGCTATGTTTATACATGCCTATGCTTTTTTGCTGTTAAGTAAATTCACCTTGTGTTATCATCTGGATGTAGTATGGTATTTATTATATTCAATTATTTATTTATTTATTTAAGAAAAAACACTGGAAAATGTACGTATATAATTTTGTTTGAAGTTTGTGCAAGTGTCTAGACATTCTATGAAAAGAGGAAGCCACATTTCGTCTTTAAAAAAAGGAAAGGCAGCAATCTTGTCCCCTCCCACTTTCACATTGAGTTTATATGCCACTTGCTTTCTGTCACACATTTTTCAAGCTACTGAATCATCAAATTCAACGACTTTGCAGACTGAATACCCTTTTTTTTGGGTAAGATTGTGGTTAATATTTGATTTGTTTTGGCGTTTTAGTATGTTTTGGTAAATACAGTGATCAGTTAATTATTTGAGGATACATTGAAGAGGTTTAAGGATTTAAGAGCTTGCTAAAATTTTGAGTTGGTATTGCTTACATGTTTACATATGTCTCGTTAATCTGAGGTAGTAAAGTTACAAAAACATACTTATACAATATTGTCTCATAAATAACTAACATGTCTTGCAAACAGTAATAAGACTTTTAAATTTAGATACCATTACATTCAAAACATGAGGTAATTGACTGAAGTACGCAAAATTTGCATGACCAAAAAAACTGTGACACTGATCGTGTAGTTGAAAATTACATCTGCAAAAATGTTTACACCAATTGTTGCCATATACAATGAAAATGCTTATGCGCTGTCTCTCTCTTTGTATCACATAATTTCTTTAGGGCCAGAGGTCATTACAAGTTTTTACGGCAATATGGCAGATGTAGGAAAGACGCCTGTGGCACAGAATGAGAAGAAAAACAGTGAGTTTGGCTATGTGGGCATTGATGCCATCTTGGAACAGATGAGGAGGAAAGCCATGAAGCAAGGCTTCGAGTTTAACATCATGGTAGTGGGTAAGTAGAGATTTTAGTGTGCAATTACAGATGCATTGCTTTTTTCTTCTTATGTACAAATTAAACCTTTAGTATCACTGGAAGCTTGACGTGAAATAGATTAAATAGTTGAAAATTGTTCAAAAACACATTTTCAATAATTTTTTTTTTTTTTTAAAGTTAGGGTTAAATTTAAGGAATTTTTATTTAGAAAACAAAACAAAATCTATGGAATCCAAAAACTTTGAAGCTCAGTATCTCAATATTTTTAGAATGCAGATATTATATGCTATAATTCCAAGGTGCAGATTTGTTCTGGTTGTAAATTGGTATGCTTGGGATTGAATATGGAGTATGTTTTGCAAACAAGAAAGATCTACTCTATTAAACAATAATGCAATGTCAGCTAAATATGTCTGAGGATTGTATAAAAATGATTAACAAGCTGAATTTCACCCAACAAGTTGGAGTCTCTACTAATGATCTGATGAGCTAATCCAGGTGTTGTTTGATTAAAGAGACATAGAAAACATGCAGTGTTGGGGGGCCTCCAGGAACATGGTTGGGAACCACTGAGCTAAAAGACCTTGCTGTAGTCAGTGGTAATTGGTTGAGTTGGAGCTGAATTTTGCACCTTATACTGTTTTTAGTTAGTAGGAAGGTTTTCAGTCATTACCATTACATTGGATTCAGGCAGATCTGTTTGAACCTACAACCCTTAAGTTACCAAAGATCTTCAATCAGCAGACAACACTCCCCAGACGAACAATTTTATCTCTACTGATACAATGCAAATGCCCTGAATGACCCCAAATTGACTTTTAATCACAACATTATTCCCATATACCATATTCACTGATGCATTATGTATTAGCTATATATTGAGATGGGACACACAGTGACTTGCCTGGAAGCAAATCACCAATCCACCCCCAAGATTCAACCTTAAGCTTTTTAAATTGAATATCTTCCAGGAGATATATTATTCTCAAGCAGTATATAACCCTGATTTTATTGTTCTTGGCAATGTGTACAGCTGAACATAAAACCTGTAGCTACTTGCAGAGTCTTAGAAGGATTGTTTCTTGACAGTGCTGGGTTTCTTTTGCTTTTAAGACTTAAGAACGGAGACAAATGCTTTTGTGTCTCTGAAAGAACATGTTGATGTTTGTTTTAATTTAGTGCTTCGGTAAATGAATATATGGATATGTTGCAGCTTTCTGAAAATATTTAAGGCTTGTTCATGGATTGATCCATTAGTAGCTGATGAGTGATTTCCAGTATTCTGTTTTCAAACTATTATCCCCCAGTTACCTTAGAACAACTCTTTTAAGCTTATACATGACAAACCTGTAAACATCTAGAGGCTGATGGTTGCTTTCAGGAATTTTCTAGTGGATGGTTTTTCAGTTACTTACATGCAGTGTTGGGCACATTACTTTAAAAAAGTAATTAGTTATAGTTACTAGTTACTTATCACAAATAGTAACTGAGTTAGTAACTGAGTTACAGCCTTATAAAAGTAACTCATTACCAGGTAAAGTAACTATTGCGTTACTAAAAAAAACAAAAAAACAAATGGCAGACTTGGGTGCTCCCAATTTTAAATGTTAAATTAATTAAACTAACTGGTGGTGGTGCTTGTTTATCATTTAATGTTTCTATAAAAACCAGGGCAAAGAATTATGAGATAACAAAACTACTACGAATTCTACTACTAATAACAATATAAAACCCAATAAGTATTAACGAGCTGCAGGGTTCATGAATATTAATCACGTAGTATGAGTTTGCGCGAATTGATTTGCAGAAATCAAAACAGGGACAATAATAGGTGAGCGCCAGTTAATAAGATTGTCATTAGCGCATTAGTCCCACCCACTACCAGAGAAACTGGCAGTTCTTTAAAGTTGAGGAATTCCAAATCAAATCCGTTTTTTTGACAGGAAAACACAACAAAGAATATCGTTTACATGTAGCGCGTCAAGTCTGCATGTTATGAAAGACTTTCTTGCTCTTCATCTTTCTTAAGAACCCGTGAGTCTTCACAGAGTTTATGGTACGTCGAATACATGAGTAAAATATCTCTGAAGTATATTCCCATTCATATTCACAATTCTGAGCACTCCAGGGTGATTATGGACATGAAAATATCAAACCCTGGCTTCCTGTTTCACAGAAATATATAGGAGGGAAAACAAAGCCCAAATGAATCATCACCACAATGAGAAAAAAATATATATATTAATGATGTGTAGCAAAAGGTGAAGTGGCTTTAAGAAAAAAGCTAGAGAAGAATCTCAAGCATGTTCAGTTGTCAGACAGGACTGGAACTACAAACAGGACTGGCTTCTATGATCAGATGAAACAAAAAAAGTGTTTTAGCAGCAATCGATGATTGCTGAGGGGTTTGGTGAACACATGGATAAAAAGTACTCCATGTGCACAATGTGTGTGTTTTTGATGTGGGTCTATATTTCTGCTTAAGGTCCTGGACATCTCGTTTGGACACATGACATTCTGGATGAAAAAATTGTCTCTTTTCTCTTATCAGGTGTTCTCCAGACTCTTCAGGCATTACAGGAGAAAACTCAGAGCTGTTGTCTTGGGAAAAAGACATAGCAATAATTGGGTGCCAATAATTGTGGCCAACAAGTATTGGAGAAAAACATTTATTTCATCATGAGTTTTTCTCCCCATTCATTTTCAATGGTTTTACTTCAATGATAGGTTAGAATTTTGTGATTTTTTTAATGAAAGGTCAAAAGGAAAAACAATGCAGATTTATTTTCACAGCAACCTCCGATCAGATTTACCAAGGGTGCCAATATTATGGTACGAACGGACAGACAGAGGGACAGACACACAGACACACAGATGTACCGATAGACATATTAACAGGTATACAGAGATATAGATAGATATAGATTCTCTTAATTGCAGCCATTACTATACTCTTCAGTGTCACATGACCCTTGAAAAATCATTCTAATATGCTAAATTGGTGCTCAAGAAACATTTTTATCAGTTGTGTTGATCAATATTTAAGCCATGAAACCACGATTTTTCAAGGATTCTTTTATAGAAAACATTTACTGGAAGCAGAAATATTTTATAACAAATGGCCTTACTGTTCCTTTTGATCAGATTAATGCACCCTTGATGAATAAAAGCATGAAAAAACTTATATATTATTTACTTTCAACATATGCTTATATGTCTAAAAAGCTGAAAAGAATGAAGAATTACTTACAGCACATGAGCACCTTTTTAAACTAAATTATAGGTTGTTGGTGAAAAAGAAATTTTACAAATGATTCATATCTTAAAGTCTCTTAAATATCTTAAAGTTCAACCCTCCTCCTCAGCAGTAAGACATCATAGCTCTATACACTCTGATCTGCTTGTTTTCTACCATGTCCGGCAGCTAGCAGGCTATCTCAGCATGCCAGCAGCCTGGAGGGTTCGCATACCTGCTAGTACTAACTAATGCTGTATATGCAGCTTACTGATGCATGCATTGCATAGTAAATGTTGAATGTAGCACCAGCATCTTTAACTAGCTGTTATACCTCAAATGGAAACTAGTTGACTAAATAGTAATTTGGTTATTGGTTAACACTAATCAAATGACAAACTTTTGCACTGATGAATCATTTATGTCATAAAATCACACTACAGATGTTGCATAAGCTTATAAAGCTGACTTAAAATTGGAATTGGAAGTGTGACGGGGCTGCATAAAAAAAAAAAAAAAAACTTGTTCCTGAGAATTTTTACACAAGATGGAAACTACATCTTTTCATCATCAAAGTAACAATGTAGTTGTAACCTGCTGAGCTAAGAGCGAAAAGCCAGTATAGAGACTGAAACAGGGATGAAAGGTGAATTTGGGTACAAAAGTGTCTTTGATATCCAAATTATGTGTGCTTACAGATCCATCAAGAGAATCTGTGCAGAACTGGACCTGCATAGGAAAATGTACTTCAGAAAGTTGTACTGTATATGAGAGTGATGTAAGTTCTCAGTGAAGTGAGTTTCATGTTAGAAAAACTAGTTAGAAACTAGTGGTTGAACTGAATCTAGATTTTTGACAATGGTTCATGCCAATATCTAGACTGCATGCTGGCAATACACATTTACTGAAAGATTAATATAATTTCTTATATATGAGCGCTTTCAGTTGATTCAAAAAATGTTCAAATAATAAAATATAATTTTAAATAATCACGATGATTAAATTAATAAATGAACATATTTTTCAATCGAATCTTTAAAATATCATAAAAGCAGCATTAGGCAGTATATTGCAGTATATGCTTTTATCGATTTCTGTGGATAAAATGAGTAAATATAGCCATTCAGCTTTAGAGTAAAATCTGTGCAATACTTTTTAAGCCTGAACTGTTGCAGAACATTCAATACTAAACATCATAACTTATAATTTAAGTAAACTTTAAGCAATCTTCACATATAACCATTAAAATAAATGCCACATTCAGTGTTGGGGAAAGGTAATTTTAAAAGTAATGCATTACAAAAAGTGTCACGAAGGCTGAAGAAAAAGTAAATTCACATCTGTAAAGTAGAATACAGAAGAAAGGTTAATACTCTTCAGCAATAAAACAAAAACAATGAGGCACAAAAGTTAGTTTTTGAAGTCATTTTTGCTTGTAAGTATGGTTGAACTGGGAGGTCAGCAGCAAAGACATTGGTTAATAAAATGGGATTAGATACATTTCTTTAATTATTGCAGTTTTAAGTTTATTTTAATTAGTTTTGATAAATACTAAATCTGTTTTTTAAGAGTGAGATGAATTAATGCACATTCATATTTAGTTTAGAACTATTCACACACCGCTCACAATGCCTCTGTATTTTGTTTTCTCCGAACACCAGAGTATAAGAGCCGAGTGGAGCGGCAAGAATTTCAACTCTGCGCTCAGAGCATTTCATGATCACTCCGCTCCAGCTCCGCTCCGGGTTTACCCTTCCCCGCTCCTCGCTTCAGCTCCACTCCCTCCTCACTTGATCCTTGCTCCATGTTCGCTCCATGAAAAAAATTCTCTAATTAACACTCCACTGTAATTTTTCATTATTTATTTATTTTTATATCAAACCTCTGTGCATTCAGTGAAAAACAAATACACAATACTCTGAGAAAAGCTATATGAGCCCAAGCCAAATACTGTATATATTGGCTATCGTTTAGCTCACTTTTGAACAAAATGAAATACAAACGCTGGATGTGGCTAGATTACATAAATAATCAGAAGAAAAAAATTACATTAAATAAAATAAAATAATTAAACTAAAATAAGTTAAACAAGTGGCCAAACGAAAACAAAATGCATGTAGGCTATTATTGCCTTTTCTTAACTTGTAATCACCTCCCCGCACTCGTGTTCTCCTTTGTCGTCATTTAAGATACATTTGTATTTTTTATTAACCTTCTTTAAGATAGTATTTCAGAAAATCCATCTTTCGTCAGTGTTGCTTAACTGTGCTTTACACAACATGAATCTAATGCAGTTGCATTATGGGCTGGAGCGATAGTGGAGCGCTCTCGGAGCGAGACTTTCAAAAAATCCGCTCCAAGCTCCAGGCAAAATCACGCCGCTCCACTCCTCGGTCCGCTCCCACTCCGCTCCGCTCACATACTCTGGTTAACAATATTATATCTTAATCCTGTTTAGCTTTAATAGACACATTACAGTGTGAAAGCTAAACATATACATTATAAAGGTTGTACCATAAGTGAAATTCTAGGATGAGTCGGGACAGTTCCGATACAAAGACTACAGCACGTGCCAAGCTAATTTTCACAATACACCTTATTCCAGACCAAAAGTTCAAATGAGGCTACCTAAATATTGTCTGCCTAAATCAACAAGTCAGCATTCATCTTGGCAATAATAAAAGGTAAAATGGAGGAAAAAAATAGTGAGTGTGCATGCAAAGAGGAAAAGAACAAAAGACAACAAATGAGGGGAAAAAATGACATAAATAGAAACAGAAAACAGATTTTAAGAAGGCCAACTTTAGACTTTGAAGAGCACTTGGATAGTCCTGTACTAAAGATCAATCAGGGCAGCCAAGTCTGTACTTTATATGTATGAAGTTCTGAAGATGAAGACTGTTCTCCAAAAAAACCCCGACCATATAGGTTGTTTGTTCAAGTACCTTATTACAACCTATATTGCTGTTTTAAATGTAAACGCCCTCTTGCAGGCGTAAAAAAAAAGACAATGTTGTTTTGCATCTGTCTTCATGAAATGACGCATTACTGTCACTACCAATCAAATTGTGTGCTTTGTTTAAATGCAGTGTGTGGACATTTCACAACGATCTCACTGTGATTAAAACATATTTTAGTAGGTGTAATTCGTACGAATTATCATATCTAACTCACCCCTAAACCCATCCTTTACAAAAAGAATGCAAAATCATATTTCATAGGGTTTCACAAACACATACATTCTCTGGATTCAATCCCACAATCGCATGACCATGCCTTGTCTTATAACACATCACTCAACAACCTGAGCTACACCAACCCTGAGTTGCATAGGAGAATGTCCTTTTGCCGATAGGGGCACAAGTGTAGTATACGCTCTGATGGATTGTATTTCACCGCTATGTACAAACGACCTATAACGGCATATTAGTTGGAGGACGTGTTATAAGTTAAACATTTGAAGACACATAATTTAACATGTAAGTGGCTCGTCTTCTAGTCCACATTTTGAAGACTGGCATGCATTCATCATGTCCAATGTATTTTTTTCTCTGGTCATTGAATTTTGGTCGACCTCCCTTTTCACTTTATTTACTCTATTTTTTTATGTTTCGACTCTATTCTTCTATATAAAGCAGCATTGAGGATGGTGTGATGATGACAATGATGGACTTGAAGACCTCTGTCCCTTAAAAAAAGCACATATGACATCGCAAAGCATGTTCACTAAATCCCTTTTTTTACATGGAGCCCAATATACTATATGCATTATCATCAGAAACATGTGAACTGTAAAAAAAAAAATATATAATAATAATAAATAAATAATAAATAAATAAATAAAAATTTTGGTCTGTTCAGTGTTTACCTCATAGCTCCAAATGTCTATAGCTATAGTATTTTGTTATTTCAATTATGAAAACTCTCGCATATTAATAGACATGGCAATGCTAATGTGTTTGGTCTTGGTTGACTAGATCTGTTACACATGCTATTGCTGAGCAAGTATGGAGGCTTCATACTACCAATGCAGACATAAATCCTCCAGCATATCTAGACAGGAGGAGCTGGGGGAGGTGGAGGGTTTACAGTTTAAATGCTTAAGAAGCAAGCTCATTGACTGTCGCATAGCTTGTGCCATGTAGTAAATTATGTCATGTCTTTGAGATTACATGTAAAGGACCAATCGGTCTTATTCCATATAGTTACATGACTGTGTGTTTATGAGTAAAACTAAAGACTTGCTAGCATTAAAAGTTCAATTACTGTTTGTTGGAAAGGGTGACCATACCCGTGGGTTAAAGGTTGCATAAATTACATTTGACTGAGATGCTTATATTGAAACATTTTGCATTGTAAATATAACAAACCAGAGGTAGATTTTGTAAATCATGGCAACTGGTAGGAAGCTTTTGTTTATGATCAATCTGCAAAATGGTGATTGCAAAATGTGTATTTTTGGTATGGAAATGACATATTTGGAATTACGTCACAACCCCAAGCCATCTGTGGCTGACTATCTGAAGGCTAGACTATACTGTAAGTTGCATCACTTAAAGAACAAAAAAATGCTAATGTTTCTACTTAATAAACTAAGGAAAAATACAGCTAGTGCTGATGATAAAATGATGTCAGATGAACTGGAGTTGGATTTGAGTAAAGCTGTTTTTAGTTTTCAATGAGAATTGTTCATTGAAAAACTGCATGATTGATCATTGCCATCAGTTCTAAGTACGCATGCCTATCCATATGGAGAACCAGTTCCACTTGCTATTGCATAAAAAGACATCATCTTCCAGACTTTCTTTCTCACACATGTGCTGAGGTGTTGAAGAAATCAGTCTCCGAGCATGCCATCATCCTCTGCTCAGCATCCACCCTTTAACACAACTTCATCTGTGTCTTATTAACGCACATGTCTTGTATTCTCAACTGTACTGAACTCAACTGCAGCTGATAATATGTCATAATGTGTCATGAGCCAGCCACTCTTGAGAGATAAACAGGCCTGCCAATAAGCTTATGTCATAAATATATGACGATGACACGTTACGAAATAAGTTAACATGTCAACAGAATTAAGCTTGCAGCTTATGGGTTAAATACTGGCAATCAGTTCAGTGTGTGAACCTACTATCAACCTCAGCAGTTAACTTATAGATCTTGTGTTGAAATTATAACAGAAAAAAGTTATTTGATCTCTACTGTAACACCTTAAAATGTTAATGACAACATTCTGAATGGATTTTTTTTTTCTGTCACCTGTCTCTCCATTTTCTTACGATAAGTGAAATTTAGTCAAAGCTTTCTATTCAGACAATACTTAATCAAATAAAAACATTCTGGATTTCATGATAAAAAGAAAGAGACTGAATACTTGTTGGAAGACTGACCACAGATACATATCATGACTTATGAAGTGCTTGAAGACAACAAAAAGTTGCTATCCAAGTGACCTCCTCCGGAGATACACTATACGCAAACAAAAATAGCACGAGCGTTTTTTGCAAAAAAATAATAGACAAGGTTTTGTTGTTTTCTGGGCAAATGAAAACCGATGGTTTCAAATGAGATGCCAACATTTTGGCAAGCCGCCAGTAGTTCTCACTACCTTTTACAGAATTCTAACTCCACTATTGCCTGCACGTAGTCACATTTCCAAAACCACAGCAGAATAGGTTTTCCTTGTATTTCAGTCGGGATAATGGAACTGCAGTAGTACAGCAAACACACCAACATGGATAAATCATCAGTTGGGTCATCCCCAGTTGTTCTGGTTGAGAAGTTTTGTCAATCATATATAAAGGAGATCAACTCTTAGCGCAGACTTTTCCAACATTTCCACAGTGTAAATCTTCCTTTTGGTAAACAGGGATTACTGCGGTCAGCTATGACGTCTAAAGCTCTACAACGGTGTATAACACGTCCATGTTTCCTATGCAACCTTGCATTAAAGCTAGGCCAAATTCTTGTTCTTCTTGGATCATTTTGGATCAAATCCAATTAGGAATTAGGAAGATCTTCAAGTAAATGTGAAAGGTCACCGTGTTCTAAACACCTAGAACTGTCTTAACCAAATCCCTTGAACATTTTAAGAACTAAATAATAATTCAAAACCCAACTATACAAATATGATGAAAATCTAGTACCATTGGTTTTGATGCAATTTTCTCTCGAATGTACTTATCCTCTAAGCTGGATAAAGCAATTTTTCAGTGAGATTAAGGACTATGGGGCATCAAATCAAACCTCTGTAATCGTTTCATCATTAGCAGTGGAGCTGGTAGAAGGGTGGAGCTTCTGGAATGCCATAACCAGTGGACTTGACATGACAGAGGTGAGAGTCTTAGACCAAGGGGGACCAGGCTTCATGAAGCTGAGGCCCCTAAAGTGGATGAGTTGGCCAGTTGTCTTGGCCTCTCTCTCATTGGCAGGGGGGTCCTGTCAACTCAAAGCAGGGGTGCCCTTTGAAGCCATGACAGCAAAGAGGGCCAGGTCAGGGAGAGGAATAGCAGATGGCTGGGGGTTTTCTGAAGGCCAGAGTCACATGCATGCAGGGTCAACCCCCCTCCGTGATTTACTCCTATGTTCCAGAGCTTCATCCCTACTCTCATATTTCTGAAGAGACCTAAAGGTCCAATATTGCATGAATCCAAAACCCATGTCTCCCCATTCAAATTAGCGAGCGAGTGCCAAGTGAGAGAGACACGGGTGACCCAAATTAGGCAGAGGTGTCAGAACATATTTACCAAAGATCAATATCTTTCTTGGATCAGGGCTGAGGTAATGAATGCATTCAGCATGGGACCTCAGAGTATGTGATTGTAATTGATTCAGATCTCAGAATCAACGTCACTCAGAAAACAGACTCTCAAACCCAGCTGTGAGTTGACCACAGTTTACTTAAGCCAAAACCTTACCTACCTCAGATTAGATCAAAAACATGTTTGCTTTATTCAGCTACGATGTAGTGGAGAAAAAGCTTGCGTACTACAGGGAGACAAAAAGTCCTAAAAAAAATTTTAAAAAGTGAGTGGAAAAAAATGATGCATCTGCACACCTGCTTAAGTACAGTAATGCACTCTATTGCCATAAACAATATACTGTACTGTTGTCTCTCCAGTGATTCTACTTGCATGCAGCAGGTGTAATCACTGACGGTCAATTATCACCTACAATGTATCATTTTCGTAATTAATCACAAATCAAACCTAATTTGTTCAGTAGATGCTAACAGCAGCGTTATCAACAGCCCCCTCTTACATCCATCCCTTATACCCTCTACTGTGATAATCGTCTGTACAAAGCCAATCTATGCTGGTGGTGATCTGCAAATTTCTCAAAACTTTTGGAAACACTTTGTAATGTTCAGCTACTATATCAGTGAGTGACAAGTTAAACCCTCAATTTTGCGTGCATTGTGAAGTGCCAATAGAGAAATGCTGACCAGAGACCCAGTATCTGGCCTTAAGTGGGAAAGCGTTAGTATATTACTGCCTAAACCAGAGGTGCCCAGTTGAGGCCAGAGCAACCTCAAGATGGCAGAGCATGTTAACTGACTTTCTGATGCCAGGAGCTGGACTGAAATCAACCGGCAGCTGCATCCTTCTTTTTATTTCTTTTGGCATTTCTTGAGAATTGAAAAAGAACAGAGAGACACCACAAGATTTTAGCAGGGATTTGCTGAGCCTAATGCTGACCAGGCACATTTCGCACTCCAACTTTCAATTACGTTAGTTTTGTTCTGTGGATAAAACAGTTCCAAATCGAAGACAAGTTCCAAAGTCTATACAATTTTTTCTGGAAGAGGTAGTCTAAACACTAGCCAGAACCTAAAAACATGCAATTACAGTAAACTATTTACCAGGAATACTACAAATATTCTTTTTTAAAAGAATTGTTAACATCCTTACTAGGGTTGCTCTCGACTAAGAGTTTTTCTGATCTACTAGTAGTCATACATTTTAAGCATTAGTCGCACATTTATTAATACATTTTTATAATGAGCCTTCAATTGCCTATAGACTATTAAACATCAAAGCTTACACAAAAAGCTTGACATGGCACACCAGCAAAAGTAATAATTGTAAATGTTTCAGAGAAAAACAATAAGGAGGCTGTAAAAACTCTGTAATAATGTAATGATACACTAGTGATTTATTAATTTTTTTCTCGGTTTAAGAGACAAGTCGGCCACACTGACTCGTTGTCTCTGCAGTAGTGGATGAGCCCTTTTGCACGTTGCATAAAGATTACATAATCTAAAAAAAAAAAAATAGGCCTATTTGTTTCCATTTGAATTGGTTCATTAAAAGTAGACATTTTGCTATTTGCAATTTTTCATATTTGTAAGCCAAGTATACACGCTCAAGTTTCTATAAAATTGCTAATACGTATCTATAAAATTGCTAATATATATTTCACAAGGTATGTCATATTTGAGGTCGATGTATGACTGGATGTCCTGTCAGATTTACCACAAAGACCAGCATTAAACGATCTGTCTGATATGAAGTGCATGACTTCGACTGTGTTTTTTGCAACTAAGCTGCAACTAATACAATTTTGGAAGACCAAGCTTCTTCTGGTCGACTAACATTTACTGTAGTTGACTATTCAGGGGCAGCCCTAATATTTTCAATACCATGTGAACAGCAAGTTATTTATTAATCCAAAAGTCTCACCTGTCCACGTATCTTCGCATGGAGTCTCTTAGCATGACGCCCTGGGGTGAGTGAACAAACAGCGGCTGTCGCAGGAGCCGATAGTGCAGCGGTTCACATTCTCCACAGAGTGGACAATCAGGTTTAGATGTGAGCAGAGTAGCATCAATTTCCAAATGTTGCTCCATGGTGAAAAACTGCACACCATACACCTTCTCATGCACATCCAGCTTGATGGTCAGCGGTGTGTCGCAGAACAAATTACTGGGACCCAGAGACAGGTTGTTGCCACTGACAGTCAATAGGATGATATTGTGGATGGCAGGCAGAACTGTTTCCTCCTGGGACGAGAAGGTCACCCATACAGTGAGGGAGTCAGGGACCACCGGATATGCAAACTCCAGCTGTAACATGCAGCCTTGCAGAGGGCAGGGGGGAGGCACCATTCTCAGATCCATGCCGTTATGTGGGCTCCATGTGCGGACGCTGGGCTCGCATGCCTGCTCCACATCTGGTGGTCCTAAGAAATGGAGCAAAACGCATTGAATACAGTATTTCAATGTTACATCTACTTTCAGTTTTCATTTAGGGTATGCGGTCTTCCTTTCAATATTCATTTATCAGTTAATGACAGGAAAACAGTTAAGGCAGTTGCTTACCATGTAGACAAAAAGCAATTATTGATGTATAATAGAATGGCTACTACAGTAACTTGTGGCTTTTTCTAAACTACATTTTAGTCTCATATTTATTGCATGCTAATATAATTGCAGTTAGGCTTTAATGATGTGCCGTTTGTGTCTCATCTTAGTCACACAAAAAAGGTCAACAACTGAAACACTACTTACTACTTCACAAAAATCCTAGGAATATTTATGCAAAATGACTTCAGGGCAGACTTCAGGGAGCATTCCATTATATTACCACTAAAATAATCCAGTTCGGTGCAGTATCTCAACTGAAGCAGGAACAATAAATCGTAAAAGGAGTTGTACTGTACATAATGAGAAACACAGCCACACATTTGATGCATAGAGTTGCATGTTGTTAAACTCCATCTTGTCCATCCATTTCTCCTTCACATTCTCTCTCATTTCTGTGGCAAAAAACTGAAATCTGAGCAACCAGAGGATGAGGCCCGCACAAGGCTTTCAGTTTCAGCCTGGCAATTACCTCTCATGTGCTGCAGTCCAGCCATATTTGGAGTCAACAGCAACCCATTTGACGGGGAGTGACGTACCCCAACATTCATCAAATGTGGGGAGAAGCCAGGGCACTGCAGACAGTGTGTTCTCCTGCTTTTCCTTTGTGCAATTCCAAACTGGCAACAGCAAAAGCCATTTGCTAACCTCATTTCTGGGCAGTGCACAAAATTCCAGTGTTTAATCAACTGAGCACTGAGTTTTTCGCTTTCCAGGCCACATCATCTCAACACGTTTATTATTTTGAGTATGTGTGTGGCCAGAATAGAAGTAAACATACGATAAAAATGTCTTCGATACCGCAGGTTTGCGTTCTCACCTCGCTTACGCTACATTCGACCAGCCACAGAACTTTACAAGATGGGAGTGTATCTTCTTGCAAACGAACACATGTAAAAAAAATAAAATCTAATAAATTTGGGGCTTTAATGAATATATTCATCAGGTAGTCATTTCACAAGATGAATAACTCATCTTTTATCTAAATGACTCTACTGAGGACTAATAACCCTGTCCCAGAGGTATTGGAGTCAGGGTTCAGCCACCACAGCAGCAGTGGGCTGGTTTTCAAGGTGACCTGACAATTCGCCTATAAATTAGTGCCTTGCATTTTCACTTGATTAGCTAATCCCATTGGGGTATTAGCTTGTCTAGGAAAGTGCTCATTCATGAAAAAAAAGAAAGGTGGGGGGTTGGTGTTTTGTATAGCTAAAAACGCCGTGCTTAAGGTATTTGCGGTACATTAAAGTGTGAGCATAGGTCTGCTTCAGCAAGCTTCTGCTGATGATCTAGGAACATTTATCAGTAAATTATACTGATAAACAATAAAAAAGATTCAGATGCATCAGTGAGTTGCACCATTCCAAGAGCCCCTGTGACTGATCATAAAAGAGTTAAACTATTAAAACTATTAAAATTACATTTTCGTAACTAATAATGTCAATAACAAATAACATATAATAACATCAATGCCAGCTGAAATAAACTGAGCTATCATGATAAATAGTCAAAAAAAAAAAAGTCAGCAAAAATTTGGCAGACAGCGTTAGGCAAAGTGACTTTGCATTGCATTCAAGCTACAGTATACATTTCAACTTTTCGTGCATTGCCTTGGTGTTGTTTGCAGCATGCTGATACACTTCTTTACTAAATACAAGAAAAGAGCTGCTTGTTCTCCTCCAATGTCATTATCCGTTTCGTTCATTCTAAGTGTTCCTTAAAAAGTTTTAGTTCAGTTTTACTGCACTTAGAGATTTGAGGTATCGGAAAGACCTACATATACCCATATACATACTGTATAACTCCCAACTTGACACTTGGTCTGGACCCATTGTTGTCACTTTTTACCACTCAAGGTACGACATGTTCATTGAGTGCGTTTACATGCAGCCAGTAACCCTTTTAAAACCCGGATATTCACAATATCCCGGTTCCGCACGGCCATGTAAACCCCGCCAAAAACCCGGATATGCTCATAACCGGGTTTTTAAAAAACCCGGTTACTACACCTGGGGTAACCCTTTTCTAACCCCAATGTTTGGTCGTGTAAACGCATATCGGGATATCCCCATCAAAGCGTGTGTTCTGCGCATGCTCTGTTCGCAAGGAA
>JAUCNO010001334.1:1574106-1588391 GCA_032353835.1 Enteromius viviparus | reverse complement strand
CGCTCTTCCGATCTCCCTTAAGATGAGACCTGGAGTGGGGCTGTTTTGAAAGGCATAGAGGACACAGGCCTCCAAATGACATTAATCAAAATGAAATAAGGCAGTGTGTCAAAGTGGCAGATGGAGGAGTAACCATGTTTGACAATTTCTTTGCACAATTCTTGCCGATCACTGATTGATCCAGACACTTTTTGTTTCAACAGTGCCAAGTAACCTTTTTAAAGACAAGCCTTAAATGCGTTTCTTGCCTGTTTTCTGTGATATGTTAGGGGAGTGAGGGTATAAAACAGGAAGTTAAAGACCTTTTAGCCTTTTGATTTAGTAATTCCTTTTTTTTCTCTCTCTTTTAGTGGTGGTAAAGAGAATCTCAGGAGATGCATTGAGTTAATTATAGAGTACTTGTGAATAAGATAGAAGCTCAATCTGACTTCTGATTTCAGCATTTACTGCTACTTTGATAATTAAGTTGATTTATAATTAAAATAAAATTATTAACATCAGTTTGCAGGTATACCGACCATTAAAGTGGTCATTTAACAAGTCAAACACATACACACAACTATTCATGTTTTTAAAGCTCTTCTTTAACCAGATTTGTTATTTTATAGGTTCCTGTTCAGAGGTGAGAATGACTTTAACTATGCAACCGCTAAACAACCGCTCTGCAAAGTAATAAAAAGTAAAAAAAAAAAGTAAATTGCTGTATTTCTGACAGTATATTAGCAAAGGAGCATAATATTGATATTCCTTAAACATTCAGGTTAGGATTACAAACCCCTGAGGGTTAAACCTCTGCAAGTGCATATGAATCATTGAATACAGAGACTCTATTCACATGAATTGAATTATGCTTAGGTGTATAAAAAAAAAATCCAAAATGTATACTTATTTAAAATTATGTATAGTAATAGACAAGTTATGTTGGAATTTTTAGGCTATTCACAATTCAATCAGACAATTCTGGATGTATTCTTTGTTCTTATTGTTTTCTGTTTTTGTACATGATCAAGATTTAAGTATATAATACATTTTGTATTGTAATTGCTTTTATAACATCCAAACAACAACTCCAAATTGCTCTATCCAATACAAAAATAGCGCACCTTACATTTATTCCCTTTATAGTAGATTTGTTATTTTCTTGGATATGCTACACAATCTCTTCATATCTCTACCTATCCAAACCTTCCTTAGAACACTGTGAGGAAGCCAATGAAGCCACGGCAACAGAGCGACTGCTCTTTTTAAGCTGTCAAAGAAAATCCCTGACTAAACACAAGGGAGAAGCAGTTAATACCCTGGCACAGTATAGGGTTGAAAAAAATACCCTGACTTTGTCAATGATTGAGTCAAGTTATTCTGAGGCATGACCTTAAATAGATTAGCTCATGTCGTGAGGGCTGGATGTGTTCAAAGGAAGTGTTTTTTAGTGCGAGATAGGATGGAAATATCTATTCCAAAACCTAGTGAGCTGCATATGAATAAAGCATTTTAAACATCATCATAGATACACTGTGGACTGAAGACTCTTCCAAAAAGCATTATAGGCAGCATTATAAGACACCTTCTAAAATACTTAGTTTTTGCTAAATTTTAAGGCAGCCTTTCATGTATGCATATGGGTAAGGAAATCAAATGACACATTGTGATAATCTCTTTTTAAAAAAAGGGGGGGGAGTATGGGTTAAGAAAGCAAAAAATATCAGTTATACTTGCTTAAAATCTATTCAGTGCAAAAAGTTAGAATTAAATGTAATTGTAAATGTAATTAAATAAATTTTTATTAGGGCTGGGACTTTAACGCGTTAATTTAGATTAATTAATTACACAAAATTAATGCGTACAATTTTTTAAATACATTTTAATCACACTTATTTTTGCACCGTGGAACGTTTCTCACTGAATGAGTTTCAGTGGATCGATTATACTGGAGCACCAACTATTTTTCTAATGTTTTGAATGCACTTGAAGCAGAGCTCTCAAGTCTTACGCAATCACCGTGAGACACGCATTTCAGCCAGTTTACACACTCTCATGCTACACCATGTGTTTCTCATGCTGAAAAGACGTTCGTTACAAGCACGTTTGTTATAGGCAACATGGGTGTTTGCACATACACACGGAGTGGAATTTGAAAGAGCAATAATGACGAATGCGGTAGGTAATTAATTCATTATTTTTTTTTATGTGTATTACGTAATTTTATCATTCCTGGACAAAATCAGTTGCCTGTGAACGAAGATAGTGTGAGCAGCTGCTGGAAAATATTGCCAAATTCGTACTAAATTATTTGGTTTCAGATTCTGTAATCTTAATATGTGTACAGTATGAATGTACATTAAGTTGGCTCAGTTGTTCAGTTGGCTCTTTTGGCACTAAATTTATCTGTTTATTTTTAAAATACATTTGTATTTTTTTTTAAATATATAAAGCTATTCATTTCATTTGGATGAATTTGTCTCTTTTATCAGATTTACCAATTGTTATAATTCATATTTGTGCTGATCATTTATGAACAATAAGTAAAATTACACTGCTAGCAATAACTTCAGAGAATTGGGTGGGCCAGAGGGGCTGCTGTGCAAATATTTTGTGGCACACATAGGTTTTGTGTACCTATAGGGTTCCTGAATTTCGGAAATGTAGGCTACTATATTTCTAAATATCCTATATTGCTACACTTAATGGCAATATTGCACTGGTCTGCTGGACTTGGCTGGACAAAAATAAACAATATTATGTTGCTTAAGCTTATGTATTCAGTCATTATTCAATGATATACTAAAAATCCATATTAAAAAAAAAATTCTCACTGTTCTCAGGTCCAATATTTATATGAGATTGAAATGTGATTAATTTTGATTAATTAATTACAAAGCCTCTAATTAATTAGATTATTTTTTAATTTTTAGTCCCGGCCCAAATTTATTTATTTATTTTTCTGAATTGATGAATCATGTCTATTCCTCAATTTGCTTTGTCTTGTATGTCTTGTACTTAAAAAAAAAAAAAAATAATAATAATAATAATAATCTGACATTAGATGTATCAGCAGTGTTTCAATCTTGTGTTTTATTGACAAATGGTAGGTTTAGGGCCAGGGGTTGTGTTACGTACTAATGTGCAAATAGTGCAATATAAATAAAACTGTTGTGATCATTTGGCAATATTATTACCCAATATATTATTTAAGGATGACAATAGAATTCCTATTGCCTTTCTCATCAGCATATTGACACCAAGGGTTCTTATTTAAAGCAATGGAGGAGCCTGCACATCAAAAACTTACACTAAAGGGGTATCCTGTGCTCCAAAAGGGGGTGCTGACCTGATGTTGGGAGTGAGAACTTTGTGTAAGGATATTGAAAATTAGGTTGTAGTCCATCGGAGTTGACAAAAAATATAACTTGCTCTCATGTATTGTGTGATTCATCGTACTACAGCAAGTCTGAAAAATGCAAACATAAATTAAATTTTAGAGCTGTAATGACTTTAATGTAAATGTTTATCACACAAAAGCTATCATATCCTGTCAGGAGCCTTGTAAAATACCCTGTACAGAACAGCTGTACATGTTTTTTGGAGCTTGGCAGTATAAATCAACATCTAATATGATCTCAATATGATAAGTTCAATTTCTTTTAGTGTTTTATGGAACAACAAACATTTAAAGGGTTAGGTATTAGAACTGGAATCCATTGTCTTACACATTTAACATGAGGTTTAATGATTACTTTTAGATTGTTTTGTCATAACATTGATTTAAATAGGATAGTCTTGTACTTCTTTGATAAAAACAATATGAAGAGAAAAATACACATAATTAATTACTGACTTTACATTACATCAAAGTTTCCCAAAAAGGTGGGAACTGCAGGTGTTCATGAGTTAATAGCCAATAATTAAATCATAAAAACAAATATTTATCAAACATTTATAACAACTAAAAAATATTGTATATTTTGTTTGTTTACTATGATATGTGACCATTAACCATTATCAGAGAACTGTGAACAAGCAAACTTATTCTCTTAAAATCCAATGGAGGTTTCAAGTAAATATATTAGGTGAACAAGGTTCAGTTGACATGGGATTCAGGGAAAAAAATAATAATTAAAATTAGGAATCCCTGTTTTTTGGAAACTAATTACATTTTTGGAATCCGGATTACATGTAATCAGTTATTACCCAGTAACACGTTAGTTAGTTAGTTAGTTAGTTAGTTAGTTAGTTAGATAAACAGTTATTTTATTGTGGGGTGAAATACTAGTTACACTCTTTGCAGTGCATTCATTAAAACCGACTGCAAACTTGTTGGTGGACATTATTCAGAGTCAGAGCAATGAGCCAATTTTTTTTACCTATATATTGCACCTATTTCCCCCTCATTGCCACTGCTATAGAGGCAATGAATTTACTCTGAGATAAAAGAGACTTTGGTATACAAACTTGAGCATGCAAGCCTGACCAGAAGCATGGACCGCATTGACCATAACATGGCTGGATAAGTGTGATGGATAAATTTTGGGTGTTCAATCAGCTGCACATGCATATGCACATGCAAGTCCATACAAAAATTGGATGCACATGGATAGTGTAAGAACACAATGCCACATGTCATTGAAATAGAAAGGAAGTATATACTGGGCACAAATTAAAACATGCCTTAAGAAAATGCTCAATAATGCAGATTTACCAGACATAGATAATTAGTCACTTAAAGATTTGAAGTTGTTCCATTCACTATTCAATATCTAATCGTCCCAACCAACCCTTCAGTCTGTTTGTTTGCATTCTTTGCCTGCAAACCACGTGTGATTTTCTGTGACCTCAAGTGCCAAGAGTGGGTTGGATAGTTTCCCCAATCTGCAGTTGTTTTCCCCCCATCTAACTTTCTCTTGTGCTTTTTTCCCCTTCTGCTATAATTCTCCTAGTTGTAAAGATTTACGAGAGAGGTCCTCTGATTTGTGCAGGCTGAGAATACAAACAGCAGGAGTGTCTTGAGGACATGAGCAACAAACCCTGTGAACTCCACGGCCGGCAGGTGGAGTGGCAATGCCATCAGGAAGAAGCAGAAAAGGGTGGACACTGAAACGACATCCCTGGCTGAGAAGCACAAACAACCAGATCGCCAAGCAGCTGTGCTGGGGTCTTTGGGGCACGTCACGCAGGATGAATACTGGCGTAAGTGGGGCGCGTTGAGGGGACTAAATGATTAACAGGGCATCATTCCAAGAGGGAAAACAGAGAACCGTTTACACGCTGGAGCAGCGGCAAGCCCAGGCATGTCACTGTAACACTGCAACAAGTGCAGAGTGCGGCATGTATTCATGTTTATTTGAGAGAACACGTATGTTTATTTTTAAGTGTGTGTGTGTGCTGCCTGAACAGAGAGTGCCATATCAAGGAAATTATGAATGGCCTGTCTCCAACTGTAGAACATTTAGTAAAAATGATGAGTTCTGAAGTGAAGTGCTCTAAGGTTAACAGCAATCTCTGACCCATATCCATCACTGTCTGCATGAGTTCATTATCATCAAAGCAGGTCTTTGAAGAGCAAACACTGCTCCGATTGATAATGAGCCTGCTAGACATATAAATCAAAACTGCAGGACACTATCTCACCAAAAAGGCATGAATGGACCTGTGTCCTGACCATGGGGAGCCAAACAATGAGCATAATGCTTCTGAAACAGCCTTGACCACAAAAACATACATGCCATATATCACCGGGCCAAAAAGCCCACAAGAACCCAAAAAGCTTTGATTTGCAAAGTAAGTGCATTCTTCCAAGACGTGAGTTGACACAACGCTATTTTATGCCAGCCACACTCACAAACAGTAATTAATAAAGCAGCTGTCTGCGAATTCTAGAGCAGCACAGCTGTGTAGACTATTTATAAAGGGGAAAAAAATAATAATAATCCCACCACCAGCTAACTGTTCACTTTCCTGTTCACAGTTACAATTAGAACAAGTATAAGGCATACTGAAAAGCAATAATGTAGATGAAAAAATGGCAATTTTTTAAGGATGTATTAATTCATCCAAGAATTAAAGAGTTGTTACAAGAGAGACTGGTTGCTTTAAAAGGATTAGTGTTTGGAGCCAGGGTCACAATGCCCTGATAAGGCAAGGGATCATTTCAAATATATATCAATAAAGCAATTTTTTACTAAATTTGGACAGTGTCCTAGTGAAGAAATTGCCAAGTCATCTATAAACTGGTGATTTCACAGAAAAATGTAAACACTCAATATATTGCTCTGTTTGTTTCGAGGAGCTCTATCTTATCTAGAAAAGCCATATATAGTTCCCCACATATTTAGACAATTACACAGTGGTTTTTGGACCAAACACCCAATCATGTTGTAGTCTTATAAGAGTTACCTAATGGAAACTATGGAGAATAAATTAAGTCTACTTTACACGTTCAACTCTTTGCCGTCACTGACAGGAATTTTCTGACTTCCCGTGTTTTCACTGTTATGTGCACATCTTATGAAAGTGTATTAAATGTTTAGGTCAAAGCATGTGAAAAGAAGCAGAAACAAATGATGTAAGCAGCTGCAGATGTAAAATTACAGGATCATTAAACATGCAAAAATGTAGGAAAGTAGGAAAGACATAAAAATAGGGTAAAGCCATTTCTGGAAGCCAATGTTTATTTTTGAAATCCCCAAAACAAACACACCCCTGCCCCAAAAAGGTCTCGCCCCTATTTTTATAGCTCCGCCCTGCACATATGTAGCCTATGCAACCCAGGCAATGATTAGTTCTGTGAAACAAAGCAGAACCAATGTTACACTGTCTACACGGGATGGGAGGGGCGTTACAAAATACTAGTAGTAGAAGTAATTACAATCAGGGATGCTGATGACAAACTTCTGACAGAAAACTGCTGTTGTGTTCTATTTATGACTTGCTGACACAAATTTAGGCAGACTTTAGCTGTCATGGCGCGGCGTCTTGTGTAGACGCATTAACTTATCGAGAAAAAACAAAACAATCTTGGCATCCGATCGCAGGCCTTCCGCTCCTTGAGTACTCTTTAGTGCTAGAAAGCTGATACAATATTTACACGGGTCCTACATATTGCCTTATCTCTCCGCAGACAAGTTCCTTTGTTGTTTTTTATCTTTCTGTCGCTTGTCTCAGCTGTTCACTGAATGCACTCTGCATATTGGCTACAAATCTGTTTTGGTACACTTTTTTTGGCCCCAACTTTTTAAAATTGTTTTTGCACAATAGTGTGTGGTATGGCTAGCGGGGACCTTCTAACAACCATTCCTAGGTTCAAAAAGAAATAGTGACTAGGTAGTGTAAACTTAGGGCAGTAGAAAAATGTTTGAGAGATCTCTCTAAAAACAGTCATTGGCAGATGTTGGTGTCATTTTGCTCGTATGAATCCTTGCTTTACAAATTGTTTTTATGAATTGTTTACAAAAATTCCAATATTGTTTTTATGTACAAAAACTGATTTGAAGTAGATGCAGGTCTGGATATCCTATACTAGGGGAATATCCATTTAGAATCCATATACCAATGAGAATCTTCCCCTTGAGATACAAATTTGTCATGACAACAGACAACAAACATTTCCTTTGGGATGCTGCCGTCATGAACTCGAGAGACTTCGGCAACCACATGCTTCTGACCAGGAGAGCCTGCACTCGTATGGCTCTGCATCCCGCTGAGACGAACGGGTCTATTTGTAATGAGTTTCAATGGGCCAGAGACATTGAGGTTTTCTATTCTGGTTGCAGAGACAGTTCAGTATTGCAAATGCTGGACCAGAAATTCGCACAAGCGTCTGTCCGGGGACGTGCACAGACCACAAATATTTTCTCAAGGCTTTTGCTTAAGTCTAAATCACACTGATCCGGAATGCAGACAGTAGACGAGTTAATCACCTCTATGACAGATTCTCTATATCGGGATAGTTGAAAAATGTGTAATATTCAGGCACTTTGGCAATTGCATCTTAGACACAACACATATAATAGCTTGTGATGCAGTCAATACGTTGATTCTCTAAAGAAGCATTGACTGGATGCATGAATAGCCAAAGGCAAACAAATGTGTTTAGAAGAAGTGATGGTGGAGGTATGAAAAAAAACTCACCCTCTGCTTCTCTGGGGCTCCAATGGCCAGATGGGGAGCAGGGACGCGGAGACGAAGAATTGGAGGCGTACTGCAGGAGGACGAGACCCTCTGCACATTTATCACATACTGATCCCACTTCTCTAGGAAATCAACAGAGATAGATAAAATGCAACTTAGATACGGCAAATTCAAGTCAATGGGAAGTTAGATGGAGATCACCGAAGTAGGGTTATTAAAAAAAAGAAATGGAAGAAATCATTAAATATACCAATAAAAATAGAAATTGTGTTTGGTATTTAGTTTGCTGAGTTTCACGTGGACAGATTATATTTGTAAAGACCAAACAAAATTAAAATCTCAGAAGAATGCCCTTGAAGCAGTTTTATAGTGTATTTTATATAAGAAAATTAGATGCACTATTGGATGCACTACCAACAAAACATTGCATTGATTTTTGTTTTTTACATTACATTTTCTTACAGGTGCATCTCAATAAATTAAAATGTTGAGGAAAAGTTCATTTATTTTAGTAACCCAACTCAAATTGTGAAACTAAATAAATTCAGTGAACACAGACTAAAGTAGTTTAAGTCTTTGGTTCTTTTAATTGTAATGATTTATGCCGAATTCAGACTGCACGATTTTCAAAGTAGTCACATCAGAGATCTTTTCACACTTTCTGCATGTCTGGGGTAGAACTGGGGGTAGTATTTAGTCACTATTAGTAGTATTCTGGCGACAGGGGGTTACCTGACTTTACAATAGGAAGAATCGCCGACAATGTTGTCCCATAGCATGAGAACTGGCATGGAAACAGCGAGGTCATGTGTGCAAGACCGGAGTCTCATTTGAGATTGGGATTATTGTTAAAAATGGTAGCGTTTCACACAACATGATTTTGAATCACCATTTAGCATGCCAAATATATTACAGGTGTTGGTTACTCGTCTGCGATTGTCTCAGATTGCATCTCTGATACACTGTGTGATTGTCACTTCCATGCACGAGCACCGATTTTTGCCTGTGATTTCAGGCATTTGTCTGTGATTTCTCAAAACCTGTCAGAAATTTAAAATCGGGGCTAAAATCATGCAGTCTGAACTCAGCATTAGGTTCACTAATCAACCTGCAAAGGTTTCCTGAGCCTTTAAAATTGTATCTCAGTTTGGTTCACTGCTGTAGGTCACACAATCACAAGGAAGACTGCTGATCTGACAGTTCAGATCCTTCAATCCTTGACAGCCTTTACAAGGAGGGTAAGCCACAAACATTAATTTCCAAAGAAGCTGGCTGTTCACAGAATTATGTATCCAAGCATGTTAACAGAAAGTTGTGTGGAAGGAAAATGTGCACAACCAACTGAGAGAACTGCAGCCTTATGAGGATTGTCAAGTAAAATCGATTCAAGAATTTGGGTGAACTTCACTTCATGCTTCTGCTGACCAGTTTTTTAAAGATGCTGATTTCATTTTCCAGCTGGATTTGGCACCTGCCTACACTGCCAAAGGCACCAAAAGTTGGTTAAATGATCATGGTGTTGGTGTGCTTGACTGGTTAGCAAACTCACCAGACCTGAATCCCATAAAAAAATTATTGATTATTGTCAAGAGTAAAATCAGAAAAAGAGACCAAAAAATGCTGAAGGCCACTGTCAAAGCTTCCATACCACCTTAGCAGTGCCACAAACTGATCACCTCCATGCCATGCCCAACTGAGGCAGTAATTAAAGCAAAAGGAGCCCCTACCAAGAATTGAGTAGATATACAGTAAATTAAACTTTCCAGAAGGCCAACAATTCACTAAAATTCACTTTTTTTTAAATGAAGTATTTGTTGGGTGAATTGCTGGGTTTTTGAATGTGAGCCTAAATCATCAAAGAACCAAAGACTTTAACTTAAGACTTATTAAATTGGTGTGCAGTGAATTTACAGTATTTAATACACAGGTTTCACAATTTGAGTTGAATCACTGAAATAAACTTTTCCACAACATTCTAATTTATTGAGATGTACTTGTATATACTGTAGTTGTTAGACTACATAATTTCAACATATTTTCAGTCTTTCCCAAAATCATAACTCTATTCAACAGTGTACTGTACAGTAGTTTTTCTCGTGTTTGCCAGCAATTAGTGGCGTAGTACACTAGTATTATTTCTGAGGGTTATTACGCAAGTTTAGTATAAATTTAATTGTCCAATAAATAAATATAAATTTTATTGTATGATACATTATTTTGAAATCCTTGTTCTATATGCTAGAAATATTGTTAAAATGTTATCAACAGTATATATTAAAATATTTCCATATTTTAAATAAAATAAATTTAATAAATAAAATGTTTTTGTTGGTAGTTGGTAGCATCTACTTTTTAAATAGAAAATAGTTTTTATTTTTTATTTATTTATTTATTCATGTAATTTATAAACATAACACTAAATGTAATTAATAACCTTTTGCATTTTTTACTTTGGTTAATACTTTTCTACTACACCACTGCTTGTTAAAAATCATAGGCTCTTATACGAAAATTATTGTACACTGTTGAAAATATTTATATTTCTGATCTTGAGTAAGAATTCCCTTATCAGCTCCAGTGACTCATTAAGCAATTTTGACAAATCTGGTTGTCACATAAGCAGCCAGACTGGTGTTAGAATATTATATGGATATACAGTAAACAATGTCACATGGTCCAATTGGAGACTTTGAGAGCAACATGTCTCAACATGTTCCTTCTAAGGGGATTCCCCTGCCACTTGCCCCAGTGAATTCCACCTGTCTCTCACATAACGGTCCCTTGCGGACTATCTACAGACCCACAAATAAATATCCCTGACTGCATTCAGCTCAATAAAACCGATGCAAAATAACTCAACAAAGTTCCACAGGTCTGAGTCATGAAATGTGAATATTCCAGAGCCAACAAGATGATTTTGTAAGGCATTGTAAATAATTCCACAGTATCTGCGATGCAGCCGTGGTGCCATTAATTGACACCATGTGTTAGCGATTTGGCAGACGTTGAAAATTCTCAGTTGTTCTGCACTTCCTCCAATCTATCCTCTCAATGCATTTAAAAAATAAATGACTGCAAAATATGTCTGACTTCTCTTTAAATATTTACCAGAACACGCTTGGACATGTCTCCTCTTTGCCTACAGTACAGCATTTATATCCCAGGACATTCTATATATCAGATTGCATCTGTCTAAATGCTCATGTGTATTTTACTCCATATATTTGTAAAAATAGTCCCCAGGGTACGTGCTATGCCATTGCAACCACAGTTCACCTGTCATAGAAATGGCCAGAAATGGGCGGAAACCACTCCACAGTAATGGAGTCCTGGCTCTGTTCTACCACTTGAGGTGCCATGGGGACTGGAGGGGGCCGGTAGTCGGGTTGCCAGGTCTGGTAGATTAGGTCCAAGTAGCAGTGCATGCGAGCCACCTGGTTAAGCGTAAAGGAATCAGTGCAGTCATCATCTGGGGAAAAATGGAGTGAAAGTACAGTTATTTGGCCTAGTTCCTGATAGATACATAGCATATGAAAAGTAATTGCTGTTCAGAAGCTCGATGGCCAACATGGATATCAATCAATCATTTTTTATTTTTGACGTTTTCCAGTTTGAGGTAACATCAATAACAGGTTTTAAAAGTACTAATAATTAGCCTATATATTGGTAATATACATGCTAATAATTTACTGGTTAGTATTGATAATTGGTGTTATTATTTTTTTATAGTATTAGGAGAGTTTCAGGTAGCACTTTATTTTACAATACTGTTACCAGTGTACATAATATGTTTTTTTTTTTTTAGTAATTACAATAACTAAATAAAAACGAGGTCCTTGTCCCGAACCTAGCCCTAAATCTATCACATGTAGTTACCTTATATTACTAGTGCTTTCTTAGGTAGGTACACTGTAACGTATGTGTAAGCACAGAAACTGTAAAATAAAGTGCAACCGATTTTCCATAGATATGTTCTTACCTGCATAACTCATGTAATTATTAAAGGGCGTGTGAACAAAATTACGGTTGCCACACGTTTCATTGCCAGGCTCAGGGTCCCTGCAGTACTTGTATTTGGGTGTGGGATTGGTGTCAGCACACAAATCTCCAGTTTCCAGCGAAGGCTCAGTCTCTAAACATGCATCGTTGCAGGACTCAACCTCAGAGATACCCCTGAACACATGGTACAGTCCTAGACTGTGACCAATCTCATGGATCATGGTATGAGTGTGGCCAAATGTACCATAGAAAGATGGATTCAGAACTATACCACCTAAGAGATAAGGAAAAAGAATACAGTGTAAGCCCTAATGTGCTTGTTCTTAAATATTCCAGATGCTTTATGGCCACTTGCAGATTAAACAGCCTGAAGACAGGAACCACTGAAAGAAGGTGAAGAGTAAAGGCTTTTGCACACCGGTATTAACATAGAGTGCGATTATCGATGATGTTTAATGCCTAAGGTGGAAATCACTTGGGTATGAGCACAAAGATCCATCAAAAAAATAAAAAATAAAAAATGATAGAGACTAGCATGTATGATAATTGTCCCGGTGTGTATGAGGTTTAAGACATATATGACTGCAGAAATTTAGTTCAGACTCAGAATATTCTATACCTAGATGTGTCAGTGCCTCCTTGTCCCATGGCCAGGTAGCGACTCCAGCAAGGTCTTCATCTGAGGAATTCGCAAAGAAGATATTGAGGTGTGTGGAACCATCCAGCTTGAGGATCTCTTTTAGCTCTTTCACATCCAGATAGGCCCTGGTGACAGAGATGAAGACACATGGTAAAAATGAGCACAGTGTCTACAATGTAAACAGAACAAGTACTTATGCATTTTAACTTTAATACTTTTATATTTTACGAAGAGTAAATATGTACTCAAACCTCAACCGTTTTGTTACATGGAGTGCTGCCAAAAAGTTTACAGAATCCAGCATCGGTGGACCTCAGCTACTTGTCAGCCACTGCCTATTTGAGGCTTATTATGACATACCAATTAATCTAAATTCACCCAGTGCAAAGTTGTTAGAAAACTTGTTCTACGGAGGACAAAACAGGACAGCTGATCCTCTGTATTTAAATGAGACGCTACATTAAAGAGATCCTTAATGAGACTCAAGACCTAAAGTTAAGATAATAAAAATCTTGTCCTTTGACCCTTCACCTTAAAAGTGTAAATTATTACCATAATTATCACTGCTTTGCAAATTCTGTGCATGCAAGAGCAATCAGCTCTGAGTTTTGATCATTAATTTGCACTTTGTATTCTGTTTCAGCAGAGAAGCTGTCCAGCAACTGTTAACATCAACCTCTAGAATCCATTACAACCATGTTCTCTCTTACCTAGGCCTGTCACGATAACAAATTTTGCTGGACGATAAATTGTCCAAGAAATTAGCGCGATAATGTTGTCGATCTGAGACCATTTTCATCTAGAATAATGATAATGGCATAATAATGCACTTACGCCTTTCAAAATTCAAAAACGTTTATTTTTAGACTATAGACGCTTTTTTTTCAATCTGGGAAAACTGCAACAGATGATTGTGTTTTAGGTGCATGTGCATGTTTGTTGTTACCGGTTTTAGTCGATACTGTTTTACAACAAATGCGACATACCTACGGTGTACATTTTAGGACATCCTCAGACCTCAGTCATAAAATAAAAAAGGCGTCATGCCTCAGACAAAACGGCATCGTGACTTAGACTGAAATGCTTCAGGTCTCGGAAAAAACGATGTCCGGTGTCAGGTCTCGTATACGATCAGGCATCAGGCGAAACGGACTCAGATTAAAAGGCATCAGACAAAAGGTTCTCAGACGAAACGGACTCAGATTAAAAGGCATCAGACAAAAAGTCCTCAGGCGAAACGGACTTATATTAAAAGTCATCAGAAAAAAAGTCATCAGGTGAAACGGACTCAGTTGGAGTGTGATGTGTTGCGTTGCCCCACCCCGTGTGACGCACACAGGTGTTTTACTACCGCCCATTAAAAAAATAGGTATTACAAATTAAAAACGACTAAATTTGTGTTTTATTAATGTGTACACCTACCTCAACACTAAACCTACCCTTAGAGTAATGCAAATATAGTAATTATGAGTTATATTCGCGGAACTGTTGAGGATGGCAGATGGAGATAAACTGCTTCTGA
>JAUCNO010001334.1:1561378-1574006 GCA_032353835.1 Enteromius viviparus | reverse complement strand
ATTGTACGAGACCTGACGCCGGACATCGTTTTTTCCGAGACCTGAAGCCTTTCAGTCTAAGTCACGATGCCGTTTGGACCATTGACAAAGACCGTTTAGTCTGAGGAATGACGCCTTTTCATTTTATGACTGAGGTCTGAGGATGTCCTAAAATGTACACCGTACATACCGGCTCGCTCAGGTTAAGTGGTTCACCGCGGTCATTCGGTTTGAATCCGAAGTGCTCCCACACGGCAGCTGTCGCGTTTGACTTTGAAACCAATTCCATCTCACAACTTGCGTCTTGTCTTTTTGCTCTTCTTTGCAGTCGCCTCAAGCACTCCCGCCTCCCCACACAAAGTCCATGTGAATGACAAGCACTGCCTCCCCACACAAAAGACAATGCAACTGACAAGAGGGTTCGCTTCTACGCTAAGGAAACGAGAGTTGTCATTCAGTCGCGGATAACAAAAAAGAATGCAAATTAAATTACCGCGGCCAGAAAAATGTCCGAGGTCATTTTTTTTATCGTGCAATTAATCGATTTATCGACTATCGTGACAGGCCTACTCCTACCCCAATCTGCTCCGCATTAACGTTTTAAACAGCAAGCTAGGAGACCAAAGCTGGTGTGCAAATGTGTCTTCCCAGAGACAGGTGCTTTTATGAGCATGTAGCTTCTTCAACTCAAAGTGTGAAGAGCGCGTTTTACACCAGAACACTCCATTAGGGCAAAACCATTAACGTCCGTTATGTTTACGGTCTCCATTGGCACTTAGAGTTCACGCAACTGTAAAGCACCTGATGAAGGACCTCCCTGAGGTGACCCATGTGACAGCTCAGGAAATCCCATTCATCAATTAACCCAACACACACAATAGCCAGGGGGAAGCATGAGTGTCGCTGATGATAATGTAATAAGGACTTTCACCTGTGTAATCTCAATGACAGACATTTTTCTTATTGCACATCAACAACGTGCCCAAAAATGGGCAGGAATCCAAAGCAAGGCATCAATTAATGTATACAAGCATGTAGACATGGTGTGGATTCACACAAGCATTTAACTTTTGGCTTATAGGTAAACCACAACAGTGTATACGCCATCAAATCTGATCAGTGATCTTGTGAAAGTAAAAACACAAATGTCTCCTTACACATGGGCAGTTTGCTTGCAAAAAAACAATGTGGCACTGTACACATTCTTCAAAAAGCATGAAGAAATAACTTACAACACGTGCCTAAAACATGTAAGACAACATAAGTTGATATCATTCACATTTTTCAAAGACTCATGTCTCCTGTTAGCTAGATTTCCAAACAAGCAAAGTGGTAACAGGCACCGGGTCTACAAAAATAAATGTCCGACCACACAGTCATTGCTGCGCCACGCATGTAGCATAGTGTTCATCCAGAATTCCACAATTAAGAAGGAATTTTGATGAATGTTTGCGGTGCAGCCATCAGCATGTCTCCCTAGATGTCCCATAATCAAAACAAAATAAACAACCACTTGGGGTGCTTATCTGAAAATTCTTCTTCTGTTCTCACTCTAATCTTTCTAAACCATCTTTCATCCATCAGTTGCAATATTTCCATTGAAAGCTCAGGTTTGGCCAACTGCTGATTTCTGTTACTGGATTGGATAACCATTGATAAACAGTCTCTTGATGACTGCAATGGGATAATATTTGGGAAAAACCACCTGCATGTTTTTCATGACTGATGTCACCTCATAGCCCGCACACAGTTATTTGAAGAGCTTCAAGAATACTATTGGATGCAATGCTGCGGCCTGGAAAGCATTCAAAAAAGCTAATAGAAAACATTGCTTTCCTTTGAAAGAGAAGCTCAATTAAGGCTTGCAGAAGAAATTCAAGGACAATACTGGAATACTGGGATGAATCAAGATGTAACAAGGTTGTTTTCACTTATCAATTCATTCACTCTTTTCTCTCAACATGGAAAGTTTAAGCTACTTTTCTCATGAACTTTTGTGCACTTCTATAAACGAAAGTTTACGAATACATTTTGAAAACAAAATTGTTGCTCGGTGACCAGTCTAAACAATGATCAAATAAGCTTCCTTGAAATGTTGACTTTTACTTTGCAGTCTACCCAACAAAACAAAAACCACCACAAAACGACTTCTTAAGGCAATAATTCCCCCACAAAACAAATCTCATAGTTTAGGATTACTACAGTATGTGTGTCCTTGGGGCTATACCTATTTTTGTGAAACAAATGAACATAGCTACCTTTCATATAGTCCAAAAGTTAAACCAGACCTTATCCATTGGTGGAATTGTAAACATGTTGTGCTTTCTATCCAATGGCCTCAGGTATTCAGACTTAGAAATCTAATTTCCTTTTACTCTTTTCATCTTTTGGCAAAAAATGCTGGTGTTTAAAACCGTGAGCAAATCACCAAACAGCAGGCAGTAACAGTTGCCATAGATGGATCCTTGATAAAAAAAACATTTTTCTTGAAGTGCTTATGAAAAATAAGAAGAAAACATCCCACTGCAATAACTGAAGAGTTGTGAGAGGCTCAGTAATAATCCACAATTGCTGGTCATGTGCTGGTTTATGCAACTAGCTCCTGCCCAGCTTATGCCGAGTTCGATTTTAGCCCCGATTTTGACTTGCCAACAGGTTTTAAGAAATCAAAGACAAATGCCAGAAATCACAGGTAAATCAGTGCTCGTTCACACGAGGGACAGTTCACACAGTGTGAACTATTGATGAAGAGATCTGAGAGAATCACCGACACCCGTCTGAACTCGTCATGCTAAATATCCGGTCCTGTCCAGATAATGTGAAAAGAACTGTGACACAACTACTTTGAAAATCGTGCAGTCTGAATTGGCATTAGGGCAAACACATGACCAGATTTTTTTTTCATCAGGGCACTGCACAATTTGGAAGTCTTACTTAACTAACACACATGATTTAACTCATCAGCTCACTAGTGGAGACTGCAAGACTTGAATTGGGTGTGGGGTGCTACTTTCCTACACACTTTAGTTCCAGGCCTGAGTAATTCAGAGTAGTCCTTGATTAACCTAATGTGTGTTTGGTTAGGGTTGGAGCTGAACCCAGCATACAAGAGTGGCAGCCGTACAAAAGTTGTTTATCATTAATTTGCCCCATTTGTCAGTGTATTTAAGTTCAACCTTTTCCTATGTTTAATGTACAGTACAATTTCATCCTTGGACGTTGTGTTGTTTCTGTTCTGTGTCTCAAAGTCTTCCTTGGGCATTTCTCCAGAGATTGTGACAGAAGACTAGATCAAAGTACTAAATTTGCTGTTTTTTTCTCCCCTAAATAGATATCCTGCTGTCAAGCTCCTCTGCATGGATCAAGAGGATCACTGCCTCAAGGACCACATGAGGTAATTTTAAACCTGGCATACCAGACTCACTACTTGGACAGCTGCCTCTGTACTTTCTACTATGTACGACTCAACACCTTGACTAAAACCAAGCTGTCCAAGGGAGGTCCTTTGCTGCATTTGTGGAGTGGATGGTTGCCTTTTTACCATCATTCCAGTGGAGGACATCTCCAGCCACACTTCATATCCAGAGCTCAGGATATGGTCATCGTCCCGCAAGTTGTCAACCCGCAAGTTCCATCCAGCCCTGAATCATCTGTCATTACATTGGTTCTATCCATGAATCTGATCCCTGAATCTCTTAAACCTTTTATGTTCCTTCCCACCCTCCATCTCCTGCATCCTTTCCACATATCTGCTAATTCTTTAGCTCTCACTTCACTGGTTCCTGCAAACCCCTCAGCTCACCCTCAGTCAGGACCATCCTGGTGCTTTGTCTCACCTTGGGTATTACAGTCTCCAGCTTCACCTTGGCATGAGGATCCCATGTCTCTGCCTCCAGTCTTCAAGCCCTGGATTTCACCTCAACCCGCATTCGCTCTATCTATGCTCCTAGCTCCCTCATTTCACATGTGGCTCGACAAAGAGCTGGCTCCACCACGTTTCTCGCCCTTCTGGTTCCACCTTTTGTAATTGGTAGACTCTCTATTGCTATAAGATTCCACTTCTCTGGCTTCACCTCATCCATCAATCTTTCTGGCTCCATCTAACTGCTCCTTCCTTGTGACTTATTTTCAGTCCCTCTGGGACTGTCTTTTGGGTTCTAGCTTCAGTTACAGGAGCTGTCGACTCTTTGGCTTTGGCTCTCTGGACCAATGGTGTTACCCTGGCTCTTCTCCTCTCCGTCTCTGCCCTGGGCTCCTCAAGTGACTGTTAGCTTTACATCCACCATGGCTTCTCCCTCTATTGACTATGTTATCCTTGTAATCCGTCTGGGTGCACACCTGGCTCCTCCTTCTGTTCCTGGATCTGACTTAATTTTTACCTCAATCATATCCATCCTCATCTCCTTCTCCTACTTCCAGTATTTCTCCTGTTCCATGCCCTCCCTCTTCAGTTGGATCTTCTGTAGTGCAAGGACACTGTGTGTGTAATGTCATGAATGTACTAGTTAGTTTCTGTTTATGAACTTTAGTATGTTTCATGGTTTCCTTTTGATTTTGTGTGTTTTTTTTTTTTTTTTTCTCCTCATCTCTTTCCCTCTTGTTTTGTCAGGGTTACTAATAACATTAGTTCAAGCTGAATTGTTTCTGTATCTGCTGTGAATTTCTGTGCAAATCCTTATTAAACTCTGTGTTATGGAATTGATCTTTGTCTTTTTCGAGCATTCTTGCAATGATTGTGATGGTAGGAAATTGGTCATCCTTGTGTTGAAGCCGAGACTATATAAACTGCCAATGGCTAAAAAAAAAATTATGGTAATATGCCAAAAGTAAGAATGTAGATAACTGACAAATATTTCCCACATGTGCATGATTACTGTTACATGATGATTTTCTCTTGAAAGGAGAATGTGAAGCCAAGCCAGTGAAAGTCAATGCTCCTCACACCCAGACTAGAAGTTGTGCTTATGTACTGTAGGCCACCTATCTAACTGGACCAAAGCTATGTTAAGTCACTTTTATCTGTACTATACTACTTTTTACAGCACACTTTTTTACAGCTTTTTTTTTAAGCTGCTTTGCAAAAAGTTTATAATGTTTTAAATATTTAATGCCTAATTGTCCACATTTAGCTTTTTAGAGCTGGGCAATAGCAATGCTATAAGGAAATACGGTATGTGTAAGTTTTTGTTCAATTTATAACAGTTCAGTATACTGACAAGCTGAATGACTATTTGCTAATGTATATCACTGTCAGATTAATTGTTCCCATCAAGACTGGCAATGTGTGCTCTTCATTGTCCCCAACATATGAAATGTTTTTTACAGATATATTCATGCATGCAGTCTGCAGAACAAACCAGATTTAGCCAACTAGATAGGGTGTCTTTAAAACCCTCTGATGTCTGACTGCCTGATCTTAAAATCTTACCTTAATAAAGAAGCTGGATTGAAGCAAGTCTTGGTCACATCAGTGATGCTAGGGTTGCAGCAATCGCCATTGTCGTAACCATAGTTCTCACAATTGCACTCTGGATCACAGATGCCATTTCCTAGTTTATGTTCAGGACATCGTGTCCTGGGCTTGCAGTAACCAGCATCAAAGCCAGTGAGAGTGTGGTTGCATTCAGGGTCACAGTCCTCATCACCTACTTTGCTAATGTCACAGTTGGCAAGCACAAGACGGTTATATAAAGAGGAATTGCTTACATTGTGCACAGTCAATTCCCAAGTAATGTTGTACATGTTAAAGGCTTCATTCAGATGCTGATGTTGCAGGTGAATCTGTTGGTCTGTGACTGTGGGTTTGCGTTGAGAGTCGTCAAACACATTAACAACACGATACCGTACTGTTTTGGGGCGGCGGAAGCTCCAGAAATGATTGTAGTTGCGTGCCACTTCTGTGTTATCACACACCGTCTGTCCACAAGCTGGAGGCTCCAGAGTAGCATCCAAAGACCCTAACCCTGCACGAGTACCCTCATCTGGGATCGGAAAGCTGCCGTCTTTAACAGCCAGCCATTTGCGTGTTGGGTGTTCAAATGTCTCACGGATCACCAGATCAACCAGGTCCTCAGGGTCCTCGTGTCCATGCATGTCCCTCATGATCTGCCTCTGAGAGAGAGCCTGCCGCCACAAACCAACGCGCTCCACAGAGCCTCTGTAGTTATGATTCAAGGCATTTCCACCCACCATCAGCACCTTGAATTTTAAATCAGATGGAATTATTACATGAATCTGTTTTAATTTGCATACAGGATGTGCATTATGTAAGATCTAAAACCTTTTTAAAGGTGAAGAGTGTAAGTTTGGTAACACTTCAGAAAAGGTAACACTTTTCCCCCAGTTAATTCTTGATTTTCTCCCTATTAATAGTTAGTAAGGTAGTCGTTAAGTTTAGGCATTGGGTGGGATTAGTTAGATTATATTAATTTCTGTTTAAAAGGCACTAATAAATGGCTAACATCCTAGTCATATGAGGGCTAATAAGCAACTAATTAGTGTAACCGTAAAATAAAGTGTTACCATAATTTGTTTTTTTCTGATAAGATACTTCCCTTACTAAATGCAGATAGCTGAGTTAGTTAATCCTTGATGGGTTGATTTGGTAGGTTGCATTGTGGTCCTATCAACATGCAAGAAATTTGTCTTTTTGTTTCATGTAGAGCAGGGGTGTTCAGTCCTCTTTCTGGAGGACTACTGTCCTAAGATGTTTAACTCCAACCCCAATTGAAACACCTTAACCAGCTAATCAAAGTATTATTTGGTATGCTAAAATCTTCCAAGTAGGTGTGTTTAAGTAAGTAAAAGCTAAACTTTGCAGGACAGTGGCCATACAGGAGAGAGTTCGCCCAACCCTAAACTAGACACACAGAAATTACACACTCCACCTTTAACTAATACTACATAATAATATAATTATTAAAAAAAGTGTATTAATCTACAAATTTGTTATGTAAAATGGAAAACTCTGAAACACTAAATAATTAAACTTACCTTACACTTTTTAGTAAGGGGACTGAAGACATCACCTGACTGTTCCCTGCTAACAGCTGTCTGAGCACCATTGACATATAACTTCATGTAGAGGCCATTGTAGGTCACAGCTACATGGGCCCAGTGATTGGGCAAGTAGCGGGCATTTGAATGAATGGAGGCAACTTTGTGTGCTCGATCCGTTTTAAGGGAGAAGAAGAAACGTGGGTCACGGTTTCCCTGTTCACTCACAGATTTAATTCCCAACAACCATCCACGATCACTGGAGGCATAGAAGCATTTGTCAAAGAGACCTGTGGAAAGAAATGACATCAAATGTGTGGGAAAAGCCGACTATACTTGACATGAACTTGCGTAAAGGTGCCTTTAAACAAAACAGTAACACATATTATAAATAATTTGCTAGAAAACTTAAATTGATTTATGGTTACTCATTCATGATATTGTATTTTATTAATTGTGTTTTTATTTTATAATACTTATATTATAATATTTGTTGTCACTTTTACTTACTTTTGACAGGTTGACGGTTTGACAGGTTTTGGTAACACTTTAGAATAGAGGGCCAGAATAAGGAATTTTGTAAAGCAATTAATTTTTAGTTATAACAACTTATTAACACACATATTTTATTTTATATTATTATATTTTTATTTATATTTATTTTTTTTGTGTTAATATTATTATGTTTAATTACTGTTGGTTTGCAATTATATATGGCCAAAATATTGTAATAAAGACTTTTTGACCTCCTGTTCTACACTGACATTATGACAGTTATTGATGGATATTTAAGTTTAATGATAATGATAAACTAATAATCAAGGCAAAACTATGATTAATATAGTTAACTGATGCATAATTGTGAACAAGTTAATCATAAATTACAAGTTTATTTATGTATAAGTAATGCATAATTTGGGCCCTTAAAATGTTAGGTTAACCATTAATTACTAGTTTGTTTTTGCAAAACTAATGCTTAATTGTGAACAAATTAATCATTAATTAATGCTTAATTAATGCATTATTCTGGACCCTTAAAATAAAGTGGTACCCTAATATTAATTAAACAAGCACAAGGACTTTAGGGGTATTTCACCTTCCACAATCCTTACCTTTTACAGTAAACAGTATACGGCTATTCAAAAAAGACAATATTATATCTGGCAAAATCTGTGAAATTACATTGCTTCATAAACAATGTATAACTTTACAATTAATAATAAGAGGATAGATATAAGAGGAACGTTTCTAGTTAAAACAAAATGTACATGTTTTATGCATCATGGAACCTATATGTCCTTCCTTTGATGTCACCTAACCGGTCAAACTTGCATTCTGTATCTCAGATCAGATCTGCTGTGTAAGTCTATTTGTATCTCATCATCATGGAATATCAGTGTCAACTAAGCACTTTTTTCTTGCTCTCTCATCAATCTAATGCGTTTAACACATTCTTGTACCAGATGGACAGTGTTAAACATTTGATCTAAGTCAACATTTTTTTGTTTTTTTTCCCAAAGCTAAAAATCAACAGTCTACACAAGATGTCTAATTTGCTGTCTGATGATGGCCATCTTCTTCTGCTGCCAAGTCATGACCATAAATCATATTGATGGTCTATAAAGCACTCATCCAAATCTATCTTACATACTGCAAACACAAACTCAGCGCTGTTCAGGGTGCTGAATTTACTGACATTAGGACGTTGATAAGCTTTTTGTTTTTCCTTCATCAAATGTCTTAAAATACTCCTCCATTCCTCTCTCTTAAATCTTCTGTGTAATGGAATGACATAGCTCAAAAAACACAAAAACAGCATTAAGTCTCGACATTAAGGTTAACGCTGTGCAAAAACAACAACAAGAACAGCAACCGCTGAAAAAAAAACAGTAGCTTCTCTCAAAACAACTGACTTATGTTTTGATTCTTAGAGCCATGAATTAGATTTAAAAGATTAAGCTTGCCTACATAAGCCAGTCACTTCAATCACTTTTTCTTGCTTTATTGTGTTTTTTTCTTCTTTTTAATATCCTAACACAACAGATATTCAGTAAAACAGGTCTTTCAAATACCTTTTAAAAATGTTGATATTTTAAAGGAATATTAAGAGATATTTATATAACTCGTGACATTTTTTTGTGCTCAAACTCTCAATCTACACCCTCAAAAAGTCTTTAAAAATAGAGGACTCTGTGCTGTGTCAATATGAAGATGATTTTTACCAGTGTTTTACCTATTTTGGATGATGTATTACATATTTCCTCCAAAGACATTACCTGTCTTTCTACAGATCTGTTTTCTTGCAGTGATAATGCCATAACTCCTTGCCTTTAATTCATCATATGCATAAAAGACTATTGGATGTGATTTCAGATTTGTGGGCCCCACTGTATGAAGTATTGATCATATCCATATACAGCATCATCATGCATGCATTATGGATCCAATGTGTGCGTGCATGGGAGATTTTATACTGTTCATCTCCGTAATGCTGGTAAGGCATTCGGTCCCAGTGCAAACCCACTGCAATCCTGAAAGAGATGATGTCATCTCAGTGTGGTGGGTTACTGGAGGGGGCGCACTGACATCAGATGCCACGCGTAAATCAGTGATGCCCACTGCCGCATCAGTAGAGAATACTCAGCCCGGTCTGTCTAGTCGTGCGTGACTGCGTAGAAAAACACACTTCTCGCAGCCAGCATTTTTTTCTGCCCATGACTTTCAAAAAAAGACCGACATATCGTGTCTTTTACGCTCTCTGTCGGCAGAAGGCGGAATCGAAAGCGAGGTTATAATGCTTACTCACTGAAAAAAAAACAATTTCGATAGATATGCGGTGGCGTTTGCAAACTCTGATTTGTGTTTTCTGGTCTCTGCAGGTGCTGGAGGAGAACGCAATTGCAATGAGATGAGATTTGGAAATGTGTTTAGCCATTTAGTTCAGTTTAGCCAAAGCTCAGTACAGCTTCACTTATCTACTGTGTTTTTCTCCTAGCTGAATGGAGGAGGAGGAGGAGGGGTGTGTAGGCTATAGGGGGCTGGGTTGGGGTCTTTCGGGGATTCAAGGGTCGTACGTGTACACCGGGTGCCTTACCAGACGCGCAGTGACGCGGGGAGGGGGAAAGTCCTGTCCCGCTCTCTCTGTTGAGTTCAGAGCTGAAACAGCAAACCTAAGCTTTGGATAGACTACATATAGACTAATTAAGTCATAATTTTCCTAATATCAGAAATGAATTAAAGTGGGTGTGCGTGTGAATATGTGTGGAGTCTCCGCGCTGATGTACGCGATTACTTAATTATTCGACATTGGAACTAATTGATCTGTAAGAGGTACGAGGAAGTTAAGCACTATCCTAGCACTGCTAAAGCCACCTGGTCAAACCTCATCACTCACATGCATTACTCTTCCACTAACATTCATTTCACTCAAACTCAAAAAAAAAACCGCATAGATCTGTTCCTACCAGCTATAACGGTAGGGGAACGCTGCCCACCCTCCGCTTTGACCCACATCTGGAGGGTGAAATTGCCCTTTGGTATGTCCACGCTGGGCTTCAGTCTCAGCTGGTCCCCTCTGCCCGTAAAATAAACGGCTTTTCCCCGAGAGGAGCTCGCATCCTCCGCCGGAGAGGAGCGGCGGCGCTGGCGGGGAAGCCGGCGGTCCAGCGCCGGCAAGGAGCGCTTGCCCCGGGGCAGCCGGGTGGCACAAGCCCCCGGGAAGACCGCTTTGGCTTCCCTGATCTTCACCAGCTCGCGTTTGGATCGCGTCTTTCTCAGGACCGTCCCGCAGTCTGATCCCACACACAGGACGAGCAGGATGGCGAGACACTGGAGAAAAGTCCAAACTTTCATTTTATTCAACACAAGAGAGATGATGATAATGATTAGGATGATGATGAGGATGCAGAAGGGTATGGTAATGTAAGAGAAACGCGCACGGGACGCGCTCTCCCTCTCAAAGTCCTTCCACTTGTTATTGTTGTTTTCTTTTCTTTTCCTCGTCTTTCACAATCGTTTTGTCAAAGACGAATGTTCCAGATACACAAATCCATGAAGCTCTTTACTTCACTATATGAGCCGTTCTGTGCGCTGGAGTTTTTCTTTTTACTTCTTCTGGAGGCTAAAGTGAGTCTTCTGACGAGATCGCGTCTTAATTCATTGATTCGGTCAGTAATCAATGAATAAAGAGCTTCAGTCACACTCACTGTACTTCTGTTTTTCTCTACTCGCAAAACAATGTTTAAGAACAATTCATGAATGCAGAACACGTCCAAACATGACGGACTGTCATATCTGAGGATGGAGCACATCCAGGTGCTGTTTGTGCTGAAGTTGTTTCGGCGTTAGAAGTTGAAGTGATTGGGATGGTCTGCAGGAGGTTTGGATGTGTCCAGAGCATCGCGGATCCGTATGCTGTGAGCTCCGCTGGAGATCCTTCAGTCTTTTAAGAGTGCGAATGTGATGGAAGCAGGCCAGCCCATGTTTCAGTCCTACATGAGTTTTTCCTCTTTCCGATCCTCCTCTCGTGTTGTGCTGAAGTCACAGGTAAAGCACTGACGGCAGGAGCATTTCCACACATGCTTCTCCAAGTGTTGGACAGTGTTTCGAGAGTTGGGAAGGGGTGTGTGTGTGTGTGTGTGTGTGTTCGTGCTTGTATCCCTCTAGTGGTTACAATTCAAACCATTTCATTCATTTGAAAGTTTTTACAGTACAAGTGGCCGAAAGCACACTGGATCACTTGTTACCGTTGTCGTTATATTTGTGTGTACTTTGTGGTTTGTACATTTACTATGATTCTACTCTAAAGCTCTGTAAATGAATAAACAAATAAATAACGTAATAATGTAGAATGCGATACAATACTAATATTTCTGAGTTAAATTAAACCAGTTACCACGTGAAACGCAAGTTACCTGACAATGTTGCTATACCTGCGCAAATAAGGAGACTTGTTTTCAATCTTGAATTAGGTCTAACCATTTTTTTCTTCCTTGTTTTTAACAAAAACACTTTTAAGAAGTTGCTTAATATTCAGAGGGTTAAAAAACACAAATTGCCACAAAATAAACTTTATTCAAGCTATATTATTTTGTTTTAAGGATATTGCTCAGACTGCAAATAAACCAAATTGAACTACTTACGTTCAATTTACTTTTGTCAAGAAATTCTCAAATAAAGCATTTTTTATGCATTGCATATATTACACTGCATTTATTTATTTGGTCTCACTTTAAATTAAGTGTCCCTAATACCTGTGTACTTCCATAGTAGCTAGATGTGTATTTAGTATGTAACCACAGTTTACGTACACATTGCTACATAGCATCTACAGCTGTAATATTTCTGTAACTACACACATGTAACAACCCTCAGAATGGTGTGTGTAAATACAAATGTGTAACAGGAAATTGATAACAACATTTTTTTCACTTTTAGCTACATTTTGTAACAACAGTATGTATAAGAGTATCTGGAACAGGGGGTGATCAGGGGGTGTAGTTGGGTAGGTTTAGGGATGTGTAAAGTGGGTGGAGTCGGTGCACCTCTGTAATACCAGTGTATATACAAGGTAACTTCTCAGGAACTGCCCACTTAATATAAAGTGTAACATTCTGGACACCAACCACAATTTATATGTAAAGCCTAATTTACT
>JAUCNO010001334.1:1529103-1539174 GCA_032353835.1 Enteromius viviparus | reverse complement strand
ATATTTTTTTTTATTCTCCCCTGATCGGCATGTTACAAAAGAAACTCTTGCTTGTTCTTGGCCAGAAACCCACTTTCACATAATTTCTGACCCAGTTCTGTTTATTCGATACAAAGCAGACACAGGACAGAATTCAGTATGCAGTAACTAGGGAGATCTACAAGACTATTGATTTATCTGACACATATGAGGATGAGAACGCCTCTCTTTTAAGATATTGTATATTTGTGAAATATAGAGAGAAATTTAAACGATTAAAATGAAAGATGATAGATTAACTTTTCCCCCCAAAAGTATATTTTTTACTTATTGTCATATGTAAAAGAAAGTGACTGCCAACTTCATAATGCAAATGTTTATTTACCAATAATAGAAGCTTTCTATATTATGCAAATCTGCAAATAATTCATGTTATTATTAACGATAAATATGTTCTACCTGCTGACATCATGATCACGTTCTTCTGAATCGCTCTGGTAAAGAACTGCCTGCCTGAGAGGGAGAACCAATAAAGACAGCTAGTCGTTTCCTGTTTTCAACAAACAGCTAGACAGAGAAAAACTGAAACACATGTTTGATAGGTCATCAGAAGGGTTTGCTGTATAACTTAAACTACAAAGTAAATGTTTTACTGCCACCTAGTGTCTCCTGAGATGAAGACAAGGAGGAGTACTGAACTCAGACCTGTGCTATTTTTAGTGTTTTTATGTAGTTTTAATTTATTTGTTTTAGTTTCAGTTAACTTGTGTAACCCTGGTAGGTACCAAATGCTATTTACATTCTATATGCTTTGTGAGCAATTCTTGAAACATTAAGCAGGTTTAATAGATCCTTGATGGAAAAACATGAACAAAAACCAGCTATAAAACAGTTTTAGCTGGTCAACCAGCTTGACAGAGAGGTCCAATTTTATGACTTTGGTCTGGTTTTAGGGAAAACTCCAGCTCATGGTCCCTTACATTCCCCCTTTTGCGTGGTGTTGAAGAGGGTAAGAGAGAGAGAGAGAGAGAGAGAGAGAGAGCAGACACACACCAACACAAACACATATATGTTGCTCACTGAATTTTGGTGCAGGATTTTGATGATGGTCAGGGTAAACTTGAGATGATATAGGGATGCACTGTTTGGTTAAGCTAATTATGATTGTCGGGATTTCGATGAGGTGGTACAGGCATAATCTCCATCAGGTTGCTCGAGTTCTCAGGCTCAGGCTGTTGGTCTGCCTTATGTCGGAAAAATTCGCCGGACACTCGACGTACATTTGTTAAAAAACCCTTGGACAGCATTCACTCGCTTGTGAAGGAGGAAGGCAAGAGTCACAATGTAGCCTATGACGGTAAAGATGCAAAGAGCTCCGCCAGGGGTAGACCAACACCGAATGATTGGCGCACCCGCATGTGGCAAGGCGGTATCAACCCGAGTCAAAATGTGTTCCTTACCCTTTAAACCTTTCTTCCAGTTCTGGATTGAGGAGGAAGGAGTGTGGTTTGAAGGAGTGTGAGATTTTAGGTTTGGCCTAAAGGTGCATTCAGATCGGACACGAATGAAGCGTTAAGCGTGAGGGATTTACATGTTAAGTCAATGCAAAGACGCGATTAGACATCTTGTGCCAATTAAGCGGCATGATACGCTCAAGTTGAAAAATCTGAACTTTGGCAAAAATTTGCACCGAGTTAACCAATCAGGAGCTTGCTCTAGTAGTGACGTGATTACTAGCTAGCGGAGGCAGAATTCTGAAACTATGGAAGACAAAATCATCGTCGCTGTATGTTACATCTTCGGAAAAAGGAAATACATAATAGATTAATTAAACCAGAGATTGCCTATGAGATATACCCAAAACGAATTTTACCTCCTGTTTAACCACTACAGAGTTATCAGGAGGCAGGGGCAAGTGTCAGAATTTCTAGCTGGTGTTCGACTATATCCCGTTGCTGAGGCTGCCCTTGGCGGATACATGAGCACTGAACACCCGGTGTTCACGTGGAGCTCGCGGCTCCGAAATCGGCGAAGCATACTTTTAAATAGGTGCTCTCTTTTTTAATAAACCACAGATTTGTGTTTTAAACAACTACATTCTGGCCTGAAATACTACATTTCAAGAGTTCACGCTTTCCTCATAATGAATAAGCAAATTTGGCATGCTGTCTGGGGAGCGAGCTGTGAGAGCGGCGAACTCCGAACCCTAATGTACGGAGCCCTAGCGGCAAGAGTTCGGCGTTCGGCTCGTTCACCGTCTGCCCCCCGGAAAGTCGTGAACTAAATGGAAAACGGAGGAGAAGGGGTGGAGGAGGGACGAAAGCGGGAAGCGGGAAGAAGGGAATGAAAAGCTGGGAGCATTTGTAGTGAAGGGGAAATGACTTGATTGGGCGCGAATGAACAAGGGATGATTAGGAAAAGGGACATCAGCTGTGAATGATTACTCGTTTCAGCGATCCTCTCGAAATTATGTTTAAACATTCATTTAAATAAAACGGCATTTCATGGCACGATGTTGCTGTTTTCCCCTCCACCATTGCAGATACTGGAGCTGCCTGGCAAAAGCCCCTCTCAGCCATGAATTCGGCGTAATGACGGCATTACTAATCAATCTACAATACTTCGATGACAGGAGTCAATCTTAATTTCAGGACCTAAGAAAAGAGATGGGTGTAGCAAATTAGCTCAAACAAAGAATCAAATCAGAATCATTTAAGATTCTATAGGGAATGTGCACAGAATCGCTGTTTTACGGTGAATCACTGAGCTGGTCTGTGATTCACTGAACGAGCTGTATAACATCTTTGGGTATCAACAGGGTATCACGGGCTGATTTATGACTTTCTGTTGTCTTAAGGCCTCTTTTTGGAATTCAATTCCCCATGTTTCAATGTTCCGATCAAATCTTAAGTGTCTGACTGACTCTGATGCACTACATGGGTTAAGGGAATTCCTAGTGAGGGCCTAGAGAAAACATGGAAAACAGGGTGAACACAAACACATAAGGGATACAAGGAGACAGACTGAGGTTTCGACAACAACATAAGTGTCATGTTTGGAGCAGCTCCTCTCTACTAGGGTTGGTCCAAGCAGTGTGGCAGAGGAGAATGTGCAGACGTTGTGTTTAGAGATGCTAGCTATATGTTTCCCTAGAGTGGCAAAGATTGTGTCAGTGTGATGAGGAGTATGGGATTGTCTGTCTGTGTAAGTGGGTTTGGTCTTCTCCCTTTTCCTGTCGCTTGTAGCTCTGGTGCCTCTTTATCTGGTTTTGATGGACTGGCTCACTGCGCCCTGGCTTGATTTGATCCAGCAGGTGAGAGCTTGTCTATGATGTCATGGGGTCCTGTCCAGTGAGGCAAAAACTTCTTTGATAGGTGATGGGGCTGGGTGAAGCTGTAATACCACACTTTATCTCTGACACTGAGTTCCTGACACGAGGTCATTTTATCATAGTAGGCCTTATGACCTTTTGCGCTGCTTTGGAGCTGTTGCTGTGCAAAGACAAAAGTCGCTTTCAGGTGCTGACAGAACTCCCCCAGGTACTGGTGGGTGGCATAGGCAGTAGCGAGGGTTAAAGCAGGTGCAGGAGTAGAGTAATTTCTCGTCCCATCATCATTTTAAACAGGGGTACTCTGGTGGACTGGTGATGGGTGGCCCTGATAGCCATCAGTACCAGAGGAAGCTTGACATCCCAATCCTTTTGATTGGCGGCCAAGTTTTCCTTAGGATGCTGCTCACTGTCTGGTTAACACATTCAACCTGACCTTAGGAAATTGCATGGTGGCTTGGCCTGTACACCATGGAGTTTCCACATTTCCAGCATGACTGCAGCAGTTAAGTGGGTCCCTCGGTCCAAGTTGACATCTAAAGGCAGTTTGAATCTTGAGAAAATGTGGTTCATCAACAGGCAGGTTGTTGTTTCTGCTGTGTTGTTGGGAGCTGGAAGACACTCTACCCACTTGAATTCGCAAACCACGGCGAGGAAGTATTTGTAACTTCGCATTGACCGTAGTAGTAGGGGGCCTTTTTGAGAATCTGACCATGGGAAGATCATTCCCCAGCACTTCTTTGTCACTGTGGAGGGCATTTCCTTCACTAAGAATCTGTTGGATTTCTGCATTGAATCCCGCATAGGGTTCTTCTGTCATTGTGTCAGTTGAGGAGCTTGGAGTCATGTTGTTTACCTTTCCAGGTGACTCCATCATATGCTGTGTTGAGATAGCGTAGATCGGTTATCTCAGATCGGCAGACGCTTTCTATAAGCAGTAGCAGGACAGAAGTGATGGCAATGTTTTCATGTGGTCTTGTGAAGGGTCCCTGCTGTTAGGTGAATTGGGGCCACCTGTTTTAATTGTAGGTCAATGTGAGAATATGCTTTCTCGCTATACCTTTCTCAATTAGGTCATCCAGGAGTTGAGAGACTGGAGTTTAGGATGAGAGAGGGAGGATGTCAGGGCTGATCTGGAGCTCTACAGAGGAGTGCCAGATGACCAAGACAGCACTTTATGGGACATGAGTGGGTTCGGCAGCAGGTGTTTGCTGGATGCTGCTGTGAACTGAAGCATATGGGGGTGAGTTAATGTCTAACTCAAGTGCTGTGTTTTCAGGTAGGATTTCTTGTCCATCTAAAGTTATGGTTCTCTGAGAGTGAGGGAAAGAAGTGCTGTTTTCTGTGTTTTGTTGTAGGTGGTCGCTACTTTCTTGTCCAGCAGTTAGTGAGGCTTACTCGGGTTTCTCTTTCTTTTCCCATTTCCGATCCTCCTCCATCATTATTTTCATCAGTTCTTGTGAGTCAAAATATGGTGGTGTCTTTTGATCTTGTGTGGGTTCAGTTTGAGCCCGGTCAGGCTGGAATCGTTGTGAGTTCATTCGTCGGTTCCTCTGGCTAGTTGCTCCAGGGTGCATTTGTCGTTTACCTTTGGAGGCTTTGTTGGATTCTCATGAGCTCTTTCCCCTTGTGTTTCCAATTTGGGCGGACTGATTCCAAAATCTCTCCCACTGACCTTCATAGGGCCTCTAGCGCCCTCTAGAGCCAGTCCCTAACTTTGTGTGTTGAAGTGGAGGACTCTTTTCTGCAGTCATATTTTGTTTGCCGTGGGCTTTGGTACCCAAAGTATGCATGTCTGAGTCGGCTGTAGTAGGCCTGAGGAGGCTTGTGATGACCTTGTCTGGTTTCCAGGGCGGCCAGCAGTGCTTGTTCTGACTCAGGGTCGGCGAATTCTTTAATAAGGGCTTCTTGGAGCAAGTGGTGATCAGTCTTTGTTTGCGCAGGCTGCTTGTCCAGCAATTTCCTGGGTCTTATTTCCAGGTGGAAATCGACGTCCTGTAAATACCCTTGAACATCTGGACTGGCTGGCACACCAGGAGTGAATTTGTTAATGTTCCCGATGAGCTTGTCGAGGTCTTTGAGGTCCTGACCGTGTGGTGATCTCTGGCTGGCTGAAGTGGTTTCTTTTGGTCTTGTTGTAAAGTAAAGTTCTTCGGAGGGAGCTGGTGAACGTTTCAGCATTGCCCCTTCGCCCTTTTGATCTCATGTCAGTCCAGGAACAGGGGGCCGGTTCTTACTTGCCAGGGGTGAGCTTGGTACCCTTCATGTCCTTGAAGGCTCGGAGCGCAGTTCATAGGCATGTCTGAGTTTCTCCTTGACACTGTCAGACTCCTCTTTGACATAGTCCAGCTGTTCTGCTGATCTCATTCCTTGACTCATTGTCTTTTCCAGTAGCTGCTCTGCATACTGTAGCTTGTTAGTGACATCGTCGTAGTCCCTCTTGACTTGTTTCATTTCTTGTGTGTTGGCTACTAGAGTCTCTTTGAGTGTGGTGATCTCCTTGGAAATGCCTTCCACTTAATCCGGCTTTTCCTGTTGTTCCTGAGTCTCCAGTTCAAGCTGCCCAATGCGTTGCTGTGTGCATGTCAGCTCCTGTTGGAGATAGGTGGCGTGCCTGTCACTCAGTTTGAGGGTAGTGATGAGTATGTGGCTTAAGGAGCCAGTCACCTTGGCTAGCTCTTTGTGACTGTAGCTTTGGCTGGGATCTTGTTTTATAAGGCTGGTTATGTAGTCATCCAGCTGGTCCTGTGTCAGATGCTTTAGTGTTTCCGCAGCCTTGGGTTAGGAGGCTGTCTGTTGCGACACTTAGTTTCTAGGTCCTCCCAGTAAGTGTTGTGTGAGACATGTTTTGATGCAGTGAGGGGGGGGTTTATAAATGGGACTGACACAGACCTGGAAGAGAAGAACAAAACAAACAAGCAATGCAAAACAAGACAAAGGTGTAAGTGTGCAGTGTTAGGTGTGGGCTAATCCTGAGTGTGTGATGGGCAGGTGGTTCTCTGCAACTGTGGTTCTCTGGTGGACTTGCTTTTAATTGGTGTTTCTGCAGAGACAATTGGTAAACACACACAGGGAGACAGCTAGAGAACAGTGGAAGGAAGGAAAACAACAAAAGAACAGTAAACCGAAGATAAGAGGTGGCCCTTCCTTCCTTAATCTTTTTTTTTTTCTTGTGAAGAAAGGTTGGAGCTACCTGTAAGATATAGGAGAGAGTGGGGAAGAGGGGGAGAGAGAAGATACACACTTTTCCTAGCACCAGAATGAGTAGGTCAAGCTTTCTGGGTAAGGACTTCCTAAATGAGCATTTCTGAACACCAGGACTGTGATTGTTGTTCAAATTTCCGCCTGAATGAAGGAAAAACAATAAAAATGACATAATTGGGTTTTTAGTTTGTAACATTGACTCTGTACACCAAGTAGCTTGTTTATAGAGGTGCGTTTACAATTCTGCCAACACTCGAGTGTCCGTTGACTTGCTTTGGCTTTGCCTGGGTAGGATACCACGCTGAGAAGGGAAGGTGGGGTGAGCATAAACAGTTTTAAAAAAAGTCGTCAAGTTTACCCAATACTGATCAAAATGTCTCAAAATGTGTTATCTGCTTTCATACTTCTCACGGGTGGATTCCAGACACAGCAGCATTAGACGGATGAGAAGAAAACCACAGAGAGAGGGAAAGAGAGTTTTTTCCTCCACAGTAAACAAGGTTGACAAAGAGGTGGCTCTGTTGAGTCAAGGCACCTAGGCTTTGGCATTTTTAGTGTTAGTAGGATAAGCCAAGTGACCCACGTGTCGAGGAGACCCTAGCCTTATTATGGGTTTTAGCAAATTGGATGGTTGATGGGGTTTTAGACCTAGAATTAGTGATGAGGTAGATCAACCCTTTGTATTTCAGTGGCGCAGCCCAATGTCTGAGTGCAACCGGCACACCCAGTGACTCTAGAGTTATAATTAATGATTAATAACTTTGGAATGGTGTCAACAAAACTTTACAGTAATCATTAAGTATCATCTTTCGAGGTACTGGATTTCAAATCAATAATGGAAGTTAAAGATCAAAATTTTATGGTGGTATTATTGAAATTATAAGAGCGTTTATAGTTAAATTAATCAACAAATAACATTGGAATAGGGAAACCCGAACTCTAAATAGCTACAGCTGAGATTAGAGTCAATAACGGAGGTTAAGGATTAAATAAAAAAAACGTTGTTATCCAAATTTAAACAATTAAAAATTTATTTTCAAAATTAAAAAAAAAAAATTATATTTATCTTCCCATGGTCAAATTTATAATGGAAGTTAATGATTCAAATTAAATAAGGCTGCCATCAAAATTACAAAACAATTATCAGGACATAAACCAGTAAATGTTGCAATGCAGAAATATGAAATGTAATTCATTAGGAAGTGACATTAAAGTTTTAATTTAGCAATGCTAGAATATGGGTACTATTTACTGATGTCATTGTGATTGGTAAGAGCAGTTGTAACTGCATTAATGACAAGATATCACTGAAATATAGAATACACGCACCACAATTAAAAGTGCTCTATGAGATGCTGTTTGACGTCACTTCTGCTGACGTTTCACGTAAATACAAAACAAAACAGAGTAAGCTCCCCCCTCCCCCCAATGTTTCTGTAACTGCCATGAACGTGCAAAGCGCATTGATACGGAAGGAGATAATTATTCTTATTTTATTGGCGAGTGTGAATGCTCTTACAACAAGTAATCGTGACTTTACCAACCTGTGCAATAAAAAACTTGCCACCTGTGCATCAGTTTAGTCGTCAAACGTATCCCCAATGTAAATCCGGTATGTGCACGCGCATTAACCCCCACATCTTCTTGCAGATTGGTTGGCCGTAGTTTGTTATTGCTTTGGTACACATCCTGTGCCCATAGTGTTTGTTTTGGCATTGCAGCCTTTTCTTTCGAGACCGTGTTTTTCCCCAATGTATTTAGAGGGCAGACAGCAAGACGATCATAGGGTGATGCATACACATGCATAAACATGAAATCAAGCTAAAATCCTGCAACATCTCATAGAGAACCTTTAATTGTCAATATAACGAACAGCTATGGAAGTTCAAACATTTGTCAACGTTCCTTTCAGTGGGAGGAGAGGAGAGATAAGAGGAATAAGTGTGAAAGAGAAATGAAGTAAGTTAGAAAGCCCTCTAGTGTGACTTTAAAGTTGAGTTGTAACTGAGGGCACTTTAAAACACTATTTGCCAAGCGCTAGCCTTCGATGCTACTAGCTTTGTATGGGTTTCAATGCAAGCATGTTAGTTTCAGTTAGCTTAGCTTAGCATTAGCTTCAGCTCAGCTTGAGCATTCCTTTGTTTACAAACGTTCAAATATGGTGTTGGCAGACTACGCTTGTGCATTTAAAAGTTCTGGAAATGGTTGCTTGGGACTTCCGGATTGTTACTATGGCGTCATTGCAGGCATCACATAAAATGATGGCACATTTCATGCTGGGAACACAACAAGGCACAAATCAGAATTTATCTTACAGCACTTTACAACTTCACTCGTTAAAGGGAGGCAACAACTTCTACAGATTTACTGCAATAAACAATCATGTTACTGTGACTGTGGCAGGTCTGAACTTGCTTAACACAAAACTTGATCAAGATTCACAAATCTCCCACACAATGCATTTGGACACTCTTTCAAGTTCACTAGTTTTAGCGAATAATGGCAAAAAGCATTAGTTAGCTACTCTAAGCCTTACTACCAGGAAGACAATGACAGTTATAGACTCTTGAAAGTGGAACATGCACTGACAAACGATCTATAAACAAGGTATTTTAGAGAAAGAGCAAGAATACACTTTAGTGTGCTCTTTAGACGACTTATATGTCTCTGTGGACAATTATTTAATTCTGCAGTTTAATTCTTCAACAGAAGACAACTCACGTTGCTTTATTCATTTGCACGCTGAGAATGTCACAATAAAGTACAGTAATTCAACAATTCTGTTTCTCTGTGTCTGATCTATTTTCCAGATAAAATAGCAAAACACACAAATTACTCTGATATTATAAATTAAAAGTCAAAGTTGCCCGCATTCTCCACCAATACTGTAAGACGTCAGGGGAATTCTATTACACACAGGAAGTGCATAATACCAATTTTAAGGCATTGTTTAAATCAGTACAAGCCAGGCTAATGATTTTAAGTAAAGAAAGGCAAAGTTTAGTTTCTGTTTTAGGTCAGATGGTGATGAAAGAGATGAGTTTTGAGCTCTCTTGAAAATTGTCTGGGAATCAGCATTCTGGATAGGACTGGGAAGATCATTCCACCAGCTAGGAACAGTGAACAAAAAGCATTTCTGTGTTAGTACCACAAGGGTTCACTCACTAGTAGATATCAGACCTATGGAGGGAATGTAGTTTTTTAACAGGGATTAGGAGAAGAAGGGTACTGACCCTTTTGTTCTATTTAGGTATCATCATCTTAAACTTGATGCAGTAGCCAGTTTAGGAAGATAAAGAGGGGTGTGTGATATGGGCACTTTTGGGCTCATTGAAGACCAGTCATGCAATCTGAAACATTGAGCAGCTGAGCTGTAGGTGATGTTTTTTGGTCCATGCTGAGATGTCCGTCATGCAGACCTTGATCTGGTGCTACCGTTGGATGATCTGATTGAAATTAGATATAAGGTCTATGTCATCAGCATTACATTTACATTTATTCATTTAGCAGACGCTTTTATCCAAAGCGACGTACAAGTGGGGAAAACAGCAAGCAATTAG
>JAUCNO010001334.1:1511729-1522606 GCA_032353835.1 Enteromius viviparus | reverse complement strand
GGTGTGTACAAGCATATTCCTGAGCAGTGTTGCCAGATTGGATTGACGATTTCCAGCCCAAAAGCTCACGAATACCCTCCCAAAAACCGCCCAAAATTTTAACTATCAATATAATGTGATCGAATGCAAATCAAGGTTCATAAACGGCATTTTTAACACTATGAAACAAAATTATGATGACAAAACAATATAAACATAATGCCAGATAGATCAGAGAAAATATATTAAAGAGAATTAGCCTACCAAATATGAAAAAAAACTGCATCATTTTCAATGTCAACTGTCAGAATTTTACAGCCAAAAATATCCAATATAGTGATCGTGCACACACCATGACAGTCAAAACTATAATGCATTGATGCATACTGCATGATAATCCCACATAATAAATAAAAAAATAACAATTTAATGCGCTTACCTTTCACACAGAAATAGAAAGTCTTATATTATACAAAACTTTGCAGTCGAAAGTAACAAGTTCAGCAGATTTCAATACTAATCTGAACCGTATGAAAGAGAAAAGACAGGTCCGTATAGATTTTTATTTAACTATGCTCTGATTTTAAAGTTGCAGTGATAAGAGTCTTCATGTCATCTCTCCCTCAACAGGTGTAATACATGTTTTGAGTTGTAAAACTCTGCTCTATACCATACTTATTTAGCCATGATCATTATACTGTCCTATATCCTTTATCGCGCTAAACACCCGTCACTCCTGAATCTCCTTTGGAAGCGGCTGTGACATCAACATCAGCACCAGCAGTCTTTGCAGTGTGCTTGTGTTTAGTAACGTTGTGTGACTGGTTGGATGCCGCATGTACACTTGGGCTTGTATGTTAACTAATTAGTCTATATTATTCATATGTTTGAAAACCGCCCAAATTTTTTCCACCCGCCAAAGCCAATATTTACCAGAACAAACAAATTAAAAAAAGCCCAATCTTGTTGTTGACCCAGGGACACCTTGAACTCAGCAAAATCAGGTTCTGCTTTATCCCCCTCCCCCCACAACCTCAATATATCACTGTTAAATCAAATTTTATTTCAAATGTGTAGTTGCTAGTCGAATTTTTTTAGAAACAGTTTTAAGAAGCTAGTTTACCTTTTACCTTGTAATGGATGGCAAAATGTGCTTATGAAAAAACATTACCAGAAAATGAAGGTGCCTGAGTACCATGCACACACTGTAAATAAATAGTGGAGGGAAGGTGATACAATTTCATGGTAATGTGGAAATACGTATTTTGTGCTGCCACAGTATTAAGTTATTCAGCACCCTAACAGACTGCTTGGTCACCATCATTCGGGGGCGGGCCGAATTCCACATGTTAAAAACAGGATGCACGCAGAACATCTGTGTGCTTGGACCATTTGCAGAAATGTGAGAAAACATCTACTTGATGATCTTTCTCCACAACAAAGATCATCATTCATCCAACGCATCAAGGGAGAAGGAACGGCGAACCCAAAGAACTCAGCCGTGTACCCGCTCTTGCCTTACCCACTCCACTCCCTTAGCAATCGTTCATGAATGTGGATCAAATATAAGCAGATAAAATGCATATTCTCTGCATAATACTGGCTTCTGTCATTTGAAACTTTGTTTTAAACACCGTTGTTTAGTTTTTTTAATTAAAGGAACACTCCACTTTTTTTGGAAATAGGCTTATTCTTTAGTCATTTTATAGTGCAACGCTAGCTGGTCTAATCGGATTCAATGATTTATGCTAAGCTATGCTAATTTTGGGACCACCAGACCCCGGCGATCGGCTGATTGGATTCGAAAACGGTAAAACACATTTGTTTTACACATTTCACATTACTCTAGGGATGTTGGAAAATGAGCCTATTTACAAAAAAAAAGTGGAGTGTTCCTTTAAAGCAGGTTGGAAGCGGGAAATTTGACTTCCTCTGGAACGAAGCCTAGTCCACTCTACAACCGAGATAGCTCGTAAAAATGTTTACGCAGTGACAACAACATTAAAAATCTAATTCAAAAAGTAAGGTCAAAAAGAGGTGAACTAAACTTGGCTAAGCTTGTTGATGACTCAATCTCTCACATAAAAAAAAAAAATGTACAACAATTCGTTGTTCATATTTTTTGTGACCTTACAGGGAAGCCTAAAAGCACAAAGGAGCACATAATAAGGCAACACTGCAAAGAGTGTGCTGTTTAAAAGCAGCAGCTTCACAAGCATAATACACCAAGTGCCTCCTTCAATGGCGGTTTAGGTAAAATTGCACGACACAATGCGTCTTTGGTCACTAATCTTTGGTCAAACATAACGGACATTAAATAGGTTAAACGGTTATTTACAACCAAGAAATGGCAAAACGGTGGTTCACTATAGTTTTGTCATAGTAGTTAAAAATTATGTGGTGTGTATGTCAGTGTTTGGGATTAACAACCGTATTTACCAGCAGGGTCTTGCACCTACTACAGCAGAGGAGTGTTTATAATGTCTCTACAGGTAACCAAAGTCAGTCCCCTTCTCTGTAGGGCAAATAACGCCTCTAACCATAAGAACAGATGATGATAGCCAATAGACTGTAAAAGGATTTTACATTTTTGAGGAACTGTTCAACAACAGTACAGTTTTTTCCCTCATGTAAGCCCATTTTCTAAATACTTAAAAGAGTTTTGTCTCACTCTCTCTTTCAGTACATGATACCACCATTTTACATAACCTGAGAGAGGTCGACAGCCCAAAGAGCACACCTCATGCTTACCCATTTCTATGATGCGATAGAGTACTTCACTGCCATTTTAGTCCTATATCATATTAACTGAACCCTCAAAATTTGGTGTTGACTCCAGAAATTTTAAGTCAGTCACTATTGTTGCAGAATGCGGCTGTCATTTTTTTATAAGGACATCTGCACATGAAAAAAACCTTATTTAGCACTCAAAATAGGACTGACAACAGTATTTGTGCTGTTGTGTGAACATCGACTATGCATTTTTAGATCTCTTCCACTTTATTAAAGATAAAAAAATTATTATATTGTCTGCATGCATATCTGTATAATCACACAAAGATGTTCAAGGCATTACAAGACAAACTATATAATACTAAATCACATCTTTCCTTGGAAAAAAACTACTGCAAAATACTCTTGAAGGTCATTTATTTTATTATGGAGTGAAAATTGTTACTTCCGTTTGTTCACTGGAACAATTTTGAAATGAACAGTTGTTCAAAGGCAGTGGAAATTTATGAGGGTGAAACCGTTATGAGGAAGCATGAGTATTATGAGATAAAACTACAAATCTGTCCAGAAATGGCAATTATTCACAATGACAAACTACTTTTAAAAGATACTTTGGTCCTAATCTAGGCAATGATTTTTTTTCTTCTAGTTAATGTTTTCGCTAATCTAATTACCTGCTGTAGATAAATGAGGAAAATAATGATAAGAGAAATCCAGTGCATAAATAATGAAATATTTGTTTAGCTTTATCCTCTTAAAATGCATTCAAACAATAATGCAGTTAGCTGCCTCTGTTCGAGGTTTGTACCGAGACAGTGAGAGACAGTTTCTGTGTTTCATAGCCCTATTCCCACTTTTTCAGAAACAAGATCTGAATTACATAACTTAAAGAAAAAAAAGAAAAAATCAAATCCTTCCTATACACTTCCATTACCCAATATTATTGGGGATCCAATCTTGGGGTTTAAGTGGCTGTTTTAGGTATTGCAGACTGTATTGTAGAAGGAAATGATCCCTGTGAGCTGTAATGGGAAAAAAGGCTGCTACAAAAGGTGCAAGGCATCGAAGTCAGCTTGACAGTATAACTTCTGCTACGGAACATTTATTGCAACGTTATTGTGAGAACTGACAAAAAAAAATAAATAAATAATTGCAAAATCATTTATCTATATGACCCAAGTATAAATTTAAGTTTTGCTGGCCTTAAACTCCTGAGGCTGAACAAGAGCTTAACACACTCAAAACGGTTAACTGAGATTACTGAACCAGGGCCTGCCTACGACAAGACTTGAACCTTTAAAAGCTTGATCTGCCCTCTGATAAACTGTAAAGGAGAGGTATCGTTCGGATGTCACAGCAAAGAGTGTTTGTGGTTTTCATAAAGGCGTAATTGCAAAGAAATGGCTTTTTCTAAGTACCCCGTTTTTCCTTCGCTAGATGGAAAGTATGTTGTGTATGATATCAATAATCCACTGACTGAATTTCAGATGGATTCGACTGAAAGAAAAGAAAGATGGATGAGCCACATACTGATAAAAACACATCACAACTTTAAGCGATAGTTTAACCGAAACATCGAAAACACAAGTTCACGTCCGTGTCTTCACACAGACTGTATTTTCCTAGAGTTTCTTCTGTTGCCACTGCCAATGCCAAGCTACTGTATGGTCTGAAAGGGTGTTTGTGAATTAGTTGTTAATGTACCTTTCCTAGGTAAATTCTATCATGTGCCTTATTGATAGACACTTGGGATAAAACAGGATTTTTGGAAGGGGTAAAGAGGAGTGACCGGTACATCTAGTTCAAAAAGTCTCCATTTCAAACAGTCTATGGTGCCATTAGCTGAAAGCCCTGAGCCGTCTCAAGCAAAATTACTCTTGAGGAAGACCAGCTTGTTCATCTCCTCCGCGGTGACCTGCTGCTTTCTCTTCATGGCTAAGGTCTGCTCGCAGATGTTCACGCACTCTCCATGCACAGCTACAGCCGGTACAGCTAGCAACCACAGTGCTAACCGCGACAGCCTGGGGTATCTGTCCATGACCGAGCTCCAGTACTGCAACAGGTCACCAGTGCCATTGAAGAGTGGTTCGCCGAGGTACTGGAACAACTCTTTTCGTACCTGTGGCTCTTCAGCATCGCACGACGGCCTTTCCAACCCACAGTCCATACGGCCACGCTTTGGTGCTGATGGTCCTTCGTTATCCCGCTCGTCCACAGACATGCCCCCAGAACCACCGCTTCCTGATTCCCTCATATTAGCAGCCATGTCACACACCCTTGAGATAATGTCCTCGTGCTGGTATGCAGGGACTGGTCGCAACTTAAGCTGCGGATCCAGAATCATTGCGACTTGATGGACACGTTCCACTTTGAAGTTCTCCTTCAGAGCTTCCAAGAAGTAGTGGCAGAGCTTACTGCCAGCACCCGCTTCACCGGCTTTAGAGGTGAAAAGTTTTTCGAGACGGAGGTAGACGGGAAGGACATGTTGGAGCGTGGGGCTGCGTTCCACACTCAGCTCCTGAACTGCCTGTCTTAGCGGAGCGAGCAAACATGCTAGCGTGCCAAGAAGGTGCTTGTTCAAGCCTTGCAAGAGTGGCACAGTGCTCTTTGAACGGCCGTAAGCTTCACAGGTGGCCTCAAAGTTCTCGTGTACTTTGAGCAAGGCCTCTGCAACTGCATCCCAGCAGGGCGGAGCGGCAGGCTCTTCTGCAGCTTTCCCCTCTTGACTGAAGCTGGTCGTTGCAGCAATGTCGCGACATGTAGCCAGAAGCTCTCCTAGTTCATGGAGCCCTCGTGCTTGCAGGCTGCGGCGACCGAGAACGGCCTGAACCGTGGCTGTTAGAGAGCAACCTGCGCAACGAAGGCCGATTCCGGTGCGACCACAAAAAGCTACTGAAGACAAACGTGGCTCTGTCACGTAGACCGTGCGGATTTCCGACATGACAAACTCTGACAAAACATTCTGAACCCAATGGTGTATCTGCTCAGGACTCTCCCTTAGCGAGGCCTCCTTGAGGCCCAGCACGTAGCGCCGAAGTCGCACACCCTCCACTTGATACGCTGTCAGCAAATAGCATGAGTCTGGTCCTATAGTCTGGGAGTGGCAGGTCACTGCAATGCCCAAGGATGAGTTGGAACCCAGGGCGCAGGTGACTTTTACTTTGACCTGATTGTACATACGGGGGAGCTGTTTTAATGCCAGCGAGCTCATATCTCCCAGGGCTTCACGGATGGAGTAGGCTCCATTACGTGAACCCGTGTCCACCAAAGTCTGCGCAAGTTTCAAGAAGTCTTTGCTGCTGAGGACGCCAAGAAGGCCAAGGTCTACGCACATTACTCTCAGTAAACGTTCAGCCACTTGCTGTCTCTCCTTTTCTGGAAGTAATCTGTTCTCTGCAAAAGCAGAACGAGACAAATGAATTAGGCTAGGTCTACAAGTTTACTGACACTTACAAAACATCCATACGCAAAAGTAACAGCTGCAAGCCATCTTATCATCCAAACTGAAAATGCAGTTAAAAATTGCTGGGGTACATACAAGAGTGACAATAACTTCTTAGAGAGGACACAAATGGCAACTGGAAAAATAGCACACACATTAATTTACTTTGTAACAAATTTAAGCTTTACGTGTTTAAAAAAATACAAATCTACATTTACTAAAATGGAGGCCATAACTAGTGCTGCACGATTAATCATATCGCAACTGCGATGTCAGCCTGTGCGATTACATTACAGCATTTGTTGCGATTGTATTAAATAAACAAATGCATTTGTGGACATAACAAGAGATTCTTTCTTGCATTCTTCTTTTGTTCACATCAGACGCGAATGAAGCATTAAGCACGAGTGATTTACATGTTAAGTCAAAGCAAAGATGCAATTAGACATCCTTTAGCACCATTCGCACGAGTTAAGCGACGCATTAAACACGCCGGTTTTACTGCACTCACAAGCAGTGCGAAGGGGCGCATATTTAGAACATGAGTAGTGCGCACCAATTATGCTTTCATACTGGCAGCTTGTCCTGCAGTAGGCTATAGACAAGCATCTTTCAGTCCAGCGTTCTTCTCTGAACACTGTGTGCCATGTGCTTTGATTTATGTCATTTCTCTTCACCTGCTGCGCGCTTCTGCGCGCCCCGTGTGCTCTTGTCCGTTAACATGGGCGGCGAAAAAAATATGCGCTGCTTACACCCTGTTTTATTTTAATGTTAATTTAATGTAATTTAATTCAGTAATGTAAAGATGTTACTGTTGTTTAACTTTGTACAATTTAGTTTTAATTAGTTGTTTCTAGATTGTATACTGTATCTCAGTTGAGACATACAGATTTCAGCATTATTAGTAATCTGTGTGTGCATTTTCCTTGATAACAAGCAAGTTAAGTCCAACCACTTTTATTTCGTATCGCAAATCGCAATTTTGACCTTAATAATCGCAATGTTTTTCTCAAATCGTGCAGCCCTAGCCATAACCTAGCTACTACTAACAGTAGTCAAGAAACAAAGTAACTGGTAGCTTTACTTCGTTGGCCCAAGCAAATAATAAACGTACTGCAGGGTATTGTGAAATTAGTGTCAATGAATTCTGGTAGTGCTTGTAAGAAAGAACTCACGAAAAGATGGTATGTGGTTCCTCTGTTGTGCCGGCTGAGGAGATTTCCACATCTGCTCCTGTGTGCCCACAGGCGCTTGGCAAGGCTTCGGAGACTCATCTTTCACATGGTTCTCATTATCAGCTAAAAGGGAAATAAAACAGAAGGAGTAAAGAAAAATGTTATGTACTCATTCTTTGGAAAAACATAGGTATTAAAGGGTTAGTTCACCCAACAATAAAAATTCTGATATTAATTACTTACCTTCCTGGTGTTCGTTACCCTCATTTATCTTCGGAACACAAATTATGATATTTTGGATGACATCGCAAAGCCATCAGACCCTCAACAGACAGAACTACATCTAAAATGATCCCAGATCTAGAAACTTGTGACAAAATCAGTGAAATCAGTGTCACATATATTCCGCCATTTCAAATATTATCACAATGTGTGCATACGTTTCCTTCTAGGTGCAAACATCTGCAGATTACGTACATGCACGTGCTTTCCCCCAGATGTAAACAAGGCTGATTACGTTAAATACACTAAAGCGTGCGTATGCAGTGCTTTGGAATACTCTCTAAAAAAGCGGAAGCTATAAGTGAAGGGGAGAAGAACGTTATTTGATGTTATTTTTGTTTTCCTTGCACAAAAAGTATGCTCCTGTCGTCGCAAAACTAAAATTGTCACATGGACTGTTCTACCAATGTTTTTACTACATTTCTGTACCCAAGATCATTTTGAATTGTATTGCTGTCTATGGAGGGTCTGATGGCTCTCTGATGTCATCAGAAATATCTTAATTTGTGTTCCGAAGATAAACAAAGGTCTTACAGGCTTAGAACAACTTAAGTGTAAGTAATAATGACATTATTTAAATTTTTGGGTGAACTAACCCTTTAATTGAAAAACAACAAGATAAACACACTGAGGGGTGAACACATATGAAAATGAACAAGCAATTTTCAGATTTTCTGGGTTGAATCTGACAGAAAATCTGTGGAATTCACTTGTGCTGTCTAAAATTACCCACTATATATAATATAGGGTTCCCAATGATAAATAATTTTCCATGACTTTTCTAGTTGTTTTTGTCTGGAATTAATTTAAAAGAAACTGAACTTTTTAATTTCTCACCAATTTCAATTCTGTTAAATGTTTCAGTTGTGAGCCACAATTTTGAATTCAAAAGACTTTCCCTGGCCTAATGTCATAAAACAAAGTAAATGTTAAATTTTTTAGGGGGTGATGTGCTCCTTGATTTTTTTTTTTTTAGATGACATTGGGAACCCTGTTAAACAAACAGGTATGCTGGGAGTGGGAAATCGAACAACAACAAAAAAATACAATAAATGGCAATATGATTCTGTGGTGTTTTTATGGAATTGTGCATGCGCAGATTTCATGCACGAGTAAAGATATTAAGGTTACTTTTCAGACAGAGCGAAGGGGAAAAAAAGAAGAAAAAATAAAAGCTCATGATGGACCCAATATATTATGCAGTGCTCACACAATGCAGTCTGTAAAAATGTGCCCTTTGCATAAAACAGTTACCCAAGTGGTGATGCAAAGAAATAATGCAAACAAAACAGAGTGAGTCCAAATTTGGATGAGCTCACAGCTGAAAATGTTTTCATTTTCTGGGCTCACTCACCAGCATGGGACTGCATGTGCTCCAGGAGGTTGTTGTAGAACTGGAACTGAATTCCACAGGCTCCACACGTGTAGGTTTCTGGAACACAACGTCCAGTTTCTCTCAGAACACAGCAATGTTCTCATAAAAGAGCGTAACCAGCTAGCCTCACATTAGAGCACTACATACAGCTAACAAATTTAGGTCAGCGTCAGGCATTCAGGCAAAATGTTTTACTTAAAGTTTTAACAAACCTGGAAGGTTTGAAAGCCATGCAAATGGCACAAAAATGGGCACGAGTGAAGTCGATCATGATTTACAAAAATAAAAATATGGACTCAATGGAACATGAGAAGAGTGATGTCAAGTGAAAAAGACACAAAGAAAAAATATATTTACAAAATACATACTCTGAGGGCTGGGACGGGAAGAATAAGTCCTGCTGTTTGGAGTATCTAAAAGACAAAAAAAAAAAAAAACGTTATTTTTAACCATGAGTACTGTAGTATGCAAAGTATAACACCGTATCAGAAAGGTTTGAAAATTAATACTAAAGGCTCCAAAAAGTATTATATGACTTATCCTTATAAAACCTACAGCATCACATTCAATATTTAAGTTTTAGTAAATTTAGTAAAATTTAGTAAATTTAGTAAAAACAACTTAGGATTACTTGATTTTCTATAAATCTTTGTAATTAACTAGTTTTTTTTTTGTTTTTTTTTTACTTTTTTAAATCTGAGAATAAAATATTTTGTGGAATGTTTATTAATCTCTCAATCATTATTGGATTTCATTCTTAGACATTATTTGGAAGCATACAGTGATATTGATAAGCACTATGCAAATTGTCTAATGGTGTAAATTGATTTTACTGATTTACTTTACAAACTATCAAAATGTAATATTTTTTTACTGTAAATTTCCGCACCTGCACCAAAGCAGGTGCTCTTAATAAAATTGAGGCATTTAATCAGCTATTTATTAACTATACGGAGTTTAAGCTATATTCTCACTAGAACAAATATATTAAGACTCAAAAACTAACTTAACACTTTTTATATTTTGTTGAAATGTTGAAAAAATGTATATAATGGATATTTTCTTTCAGCGTATTATTTTTTTCATACGTCAGGCTTCACAGGGTTAAAAATGTTTTAAAAATGTTGAAACGGATATTAAATAAAAGCAGGCAACATCTGCACATCTACAAAGTGATGGTACTTTACCCTTCTACAGAAACGTAGGAAGTTACAATAATCTGATTTGATTTTATATGTGAATGTATGTTATTTTAAATGTACTGTACTATTTGCGAGTTAAAGACCAACGGTTATTAAACAAGAAAAAAGGCAAAGGAGGTGGTGTTGCAATTTATAGCAATGTTCTCATTATTTCTCAGAAGGCAGGCAAGTATAACACCTTTGAATCATGGCGCTTAATGTAACATTATCTAGAGACACATGTGATAGCTATAAATCCTCTGTGATGTTTGTACTGGCTACTGTATACCAGGGCATCACATTGACTTTATTAAAGAGTTTGGTCAATTTCTAACGGAGTTAGTACAGGATGCAGATAAAGTCTTAAGTGTTGGTGATTTTAATATCCATTTTGATAACAAAAAAGATGCATTAGGACTCTATTGGGGTTAGACAACACGTATCAGGACCTACTTGAAATCATAGTCTTGATCAATGGTTCCCAACCTTTTGTAACTCACAGCTCACACAGCAAAACACATATGCTTCCGTGGCCCACTGCAAAATAATTTTTTAACAATCCCGCTTTTTGTGTCGGGTTAACTAAGTACAAGGATGTTAATTGTCTTTATTGAATAAACTGGTAATGTATTGAATAAGTAAGGAATAATTGACGACGGGCCGTTGAATTATTAGAAAAATAATGCACACCCGAGGTGGTGATGCGGTCA
>JAUCNO010001334.1:1499063-1511629 GCA_032353835.1 Enteromius viviparus | reverse complement strand
TCTCTCTTTTCTAGCACTTTAGATACAGTTGCTCCTTTGCGCTTAAGAAAGGTAAAAGAAAACAGTTTGACTCAGTGTTATAATGAGCACACTCACACCCTTAAAAAAAGCAGCCCGGACAATGGAGTGTAGCTGGAGGAAAACAAAGCTAGAAGCGTTTCGTTTAGCTCATTACAAAGGGCTAGATATTAATTCACCATTGTCATTAGAATATGTCCCCAAAGCCTTCAAACTGGCTGTTATTAAGCCTTTCGTTAAAAATAAATAAATAAATAAAATAATAAGCGCACCTTGACCCCAAAGATCTAGTTAATTACAGACCTCTCTCAAATCTCCCTTCTCTGTCAAAATTGTCCTCACAATTATATTCCATCTTAGAGAAAAACGGTATCTGTGAGGATTTCTAGTCAGGATTTAGACCGTATCATAGTACTGAGACTGCTCTAATTAGAGTTACTAATGACCTGCTTTCTATCATCTGACACAGTGGTTGTATCTCACTATTAGTGCTATTGGATCTCAGTGCTGCTTTTGACAATATTGACCACAACATTCTCTTGAATGGACTAGAACACTATTGGCATTAGTGGCCTTATCATGGTTCAAAGCATACTTATCTGACCACTATCAGGTTGCAGCAGTGAATGACGACATATCATCAATTACAAGTGCAATATGAGTACCTCAAGGCTCAGTACTAGGGCTGTTGCTATTTACACTTTACATGTTACGCTCGGGAGATATTATCAGGAAACATGGTGTTAGCTTTCACTGTTATGCTAATGATACTCAGCTATATATTTTTTCTCAGCCAGGTGAAACACACCAAATTTAAAAACTAACAGAATGCTGATATAAAAAAAAAAAAATTGGATGACAAGTAACTCCTTACTGTTAGATTCTGACAAAACGGAGTTGTTAATTATCAGACCTAAAAACCCCAGAAGTAATAATCTAGAACACGGTCTAACACTAGATGGCTGCTCTGTCAATTCTTCTTCATCATTTAGGAACCTAGGTGTGCTGTTTGATAGCAATCTTTCATTTGAAAGACATATTTCCAGCATGTGTAAAACTGCATTTTTTTCATCTCAAGAACTAAATTGCGACCTATGCTCTTAACCTCAAATGCAGAAATGTTAATTCATGCGTTTATGACCTCGAGGTTAGATTATTGTACTGCTTAATTGGGTGGCTGCTCGACACGCTTGATAAATAGACCACAGCTGGTTTAAAATGCAGCAGCTAGAGTCCTTACTAGAACCAGGAAGTACGAGCATATTAGCCCGGTTCTGTCAACACAGCACTGGCTCCCTAACAAAGATCTTATAGATTTTAAAATCTTGTTAATTACTTATAAAGCCCTGAATGGCTTAGCTCCTCAGTACTTGAGCGAGCTAGTCCTCCACGTCTGCTGCGTTCTCAAAACTCTGGCCATTTGTTAATAGAATGGCCAGAGTTTAGAATAGCAAAATCTACTGCGGGTGGGAGATCTTTTTCCTATTTAGCCCCTAAACTCTGGAACAATTTACGTAATACTATTCGGGAGGCAGGTACAATCTCTCAGTTTTAATCTAGATTAAAAACACATCTCTTTACTCTGGCTTGTACTTAACACACTTATACATATTTATAAATCAAATCCGTTAAAGGATTTTTATGCATCTACGCTAATATTAGTCTGTCTCTCTCTTATTCTGTTCCTCAGCCTGTATTCAGATCAGATGGTGTATCGGCACAAAGAAATGATCTTCATGGGAAACCAGAACACCTAAATGAGCCCTGTGGACAGATCAGCGAAAGTAAATGCACACAAACACACACCCACACCATAAATCCTTTGCCCAATCTGACATGCACTTAAAATTGAACTGGAAATTAGGTGCTGGTCGTCCAGTCAGATGACAACTGGCCCCAACTAAGTCTGGTTTCTTCCAATTTTTTTCCCCCATTTTGGTTCCTTTGGGTTGCTTAATTGGGGACAGCTAATTTTTAGTTATTATCATCGTTTTGATTACAGAGACCGTCTCTGCAATTGATAAATAAATAGTCTTATCTTGTCATTACTATCACTCTATTCTCCTTTTTGATAATGTTCAGTGCTTTGCTACAATCTGTTTAGTTAAAAAAAAAAACAGTCTCAAATTTTTTGGATTATTTGCAGCATTTAGATGTAAATGGTCATGTACGAGTATTGTAGCATTATTCTCTGCTCTAGTTCACTTGTGTATTAAAATTCACTGCTGCACTAAACTGGAGCCCTTTCCAGCCTCATATTTGAACAATTCAAGCTTATGTTTAAATAAAAATCTAATTTTCCAGTTTGCAATGGTGCAACTCCATATGGAAGTATCAGACCTTCTGTAAAATTGGTGTGCTGTCTTTTCATCCCTTGGTCTGATTTTAACAGCACGTGTATACAGAATTAACCTTGTTTTATGAATCTGCTACAATGCAATACAGCTTTGTCAAATGAAAGTTTCAAAGTTTGCGCAACACGCACGCACAGTGAACCCTTAACTGGTTAAGCAAACAGTATTACTCAATTGTCAACCACAGTGGTTAGCCATTTATAAAAGAGGTCATTATAGATAGAGAAAGCATGTTTGATTTTGGTTGGAAATGTAAAATCTAAATTATGACAGTTCTGAAGCAATCAGCCTTGACTGACTTTCAAGAAAAAGAAAAAGTGTTGTACGTGCGCCTTTAAGGAGACATTTAAAAAAAAATAGCAAAGTCAAGAATGTAGACATAGTTGAGTCTTTGCAGAGCGCATTACTAAACGAAACAGCCACTTCCCAGTAAACGCATCTAAGCATCATAAGATAAGACGTAAAAGAGATGCTTAAATTAAACAAGTTTATTTTTCCCATCATTTTTGGAAGTCAGTCAGCAAAGAGATGTTGCAGACCTTTGATTATGACAGTAAAACATCAATGTGTGTAAAGGGCAAACGCTTTACGAGATTCAAATATCAAAGGTGAAAGATTTTAAAGATTTCAATATCACTTACCACTTGAATTCTGGGAATTGTTGACGTCGGCACGACTGGATTGGCCTGACTGGCTAGATATTTTCCCTTCCATTTTAAGGCCATAATTTCCCTCTGCAAAGACAAAAAAGCAGCTTAAATTATGTATACGGGTCAAAGACTAGACATATTGAAATTCTCATTTCTCCCTTAGTGCATCGCTCAAAATAAAACACTTTGAAATTGGTTTTTAAAGTTGGTCAGTAACTTTTTTGACAAGCAACATACAGATGTGGTCAGATCTGTTGGCACCCTTAGTAAATATGATCAAAGAAGGCTGTGAAAATAAATCTGCATCACTATTCCTTTTGATCTTTAATTAAAAAAAATAAATTAATTAATACAAAATTTAAATCACAAAAATCTAACCTTTTATGTGGAGAACAAGAATTCAAAAAGGGAGGAAATATTGAAATAAATGTTTTTCTCAAATACATGTTGGACACAATTATTGGTACCCCTAGACATTTGTATGAGTAAAGTATCTCTGAAGTATATTTCTATTAATATTTTTAGATTTTAAGCATTCCAAGAGGATTATGAACATGAAATTGTCCATGCTTTGCTTCTAGTTTTACAGGAAAATCAATAGGAGGGAAAACAAAGTCAAAATTCACAATGCAGTAAAAGATAATTGAGCAAGCTTCACAAATTTGTCAAATGAAAGTGAAATGTTAAATATACTAAATAAAAAAATAAAAAAATTCTAGTCAATAAAAAATGTTAGGAAACTGCCTGGAAGAGGACGCATGTCAAAACCGTCCTAATGCACTGTGGGAAGGAGAGTTTGAGTGGCCAAAGACTCTCCAAGGACCACAGCTCGGGGTCAGAAAACCTTACATCACCACATGTTGTTCAGGAGAGTTTCAAGAAAAATTGTCCTAGCTCATCCAAAAACTCCAGCATATTAAGTTATCAGACACAACTTGAACTTCAAATGGGACTGGCTTCTATGGTAGGATGAAACTTAAAAAATAAAAAAATGCTTTTTAGCAGCAAACACTCAAGAATGGTTTAGTACAATCAGGGAACATTAAAAATCATACTCCATATGTACAATGAAATATACTGTTGGATGTTTTATGTTGTTAGTTTAGACACATGGCATCATGGATTCTATCAAATAATAACAGATTAACCAGTTAATGACTGACACTGTTAGAAATCTCAATGGGCCGTGTTTTGATCTTCCAAGTGTACGATAACAACACAAAAATTGGAGCACAAAAATGGCCATTCCAGTCCTTTGATCTGAACCCTGTAGAAAATGAGTGAGGTGAACTGGAGCCAACATGGAGCAGGAAATCTAAAGGGTCTGGAGTGGTTCTGGATGACAGAATGGTCTCGGAAATCTTGACATGTGTTCTCTAACCTCACCAGGCATTATAGGAGAAAATCTAGCGCTGTTAAAACGGCAAATTAAGCTTTCAAAAAGTACAGAATTTTTAAATTAAAAGATCCAAAGCATGCAGATTTATTTTTCACAGCCTTCTTTGATCATATTTACCAAGGGTGTCAACAATTCTGACCACGCCTGTGTTTAATACATAATAACACTCGATTTGTGGAAAGCTCTTAAAATCGTAATATTTTTCCCATCTGTTGCCTTTAATGTTTCAGGACAGTTTCTGAAGGACTGGCAACTGTATGTGTGCCATCAGCAACTAAGAAATGCCAAGTCATCATTTTTCAAGTCACATGGCATTTATTCCTCGGGTGACTGGCTCAGACAAATAAAGAAAAAGTTCAATGTCCAGAACAGAGTGCCCATAAACAAAGTCTCCACGTCCAAAATAATCATATTTGAAGCTTACAATTATTGACTTTACTATGCATAAAAAAAGTGTATACATGTAATTTCCATATGCATGGTGCCATCAAGACACAATTTAACCACGATAAACAGAACAAAGGGTTTAAGGATTTTTTTTTTTAGATATTACTGCTGATCATAATGGTTGCACTTTATTTTGATAGCCTTTGGACTTTCTACTACATGTCAACTAATTCTCATTAATTTGCAACTGCATGCCTACTAACTCTCAGAGTAGACTATCGGAGTAGGTTTAGAAACTTGGCAAACTTCTGATATTCTGATAGTATGTTGTGGACCCGAGTGTTAGAATATATTAAAGTAGACAGTCTACATAATACTCTAATGACTATTAGTTGACATGTAGTTGCAAAGATGTTCGACTATCGAAATAAAGTGTTACCATCATATTTACAAATAAATTACATTGCTGAATGTTATTTTTCTTATTTAGAGTCATTGCTTAATTTTACAATACGATATCGAAAATAAATAAATAGCCTGCCTGAGAAACCGTAATTAGTCTTGTTCTGGCAAGTTAAGCATAAAACAATTGTTTGCCAATTTTAATTATGTATTATACAATATAATTTATCTTGAGACTGAAAAGATAATTGAAAATAATTTAGATTATAATAAAAAAAAACAGAGAAAAAACACTAAATCAGTGCTTCCTCTACCAGTACTTATATTTAAGCTTATATCGTTTTATAACATCGGAATAATTGGAGCTTTAATAAACTAGCATATTTAATCTAAATGGGTGCATCAAAAGCAAAATGGTTTAAAATCATTCTGTTTATTCTAATACTGGGCCAGTGTTTATTTCACTCACAGCAGTAAAACTTATATATAAACTTTTATATCATTGCTCATATATTTTAATGTTTGGATAGAAAATGCTGTATGGTATTTTAGACCATTGCTTTTGACCAAGTCCGATTTGGCTTCTTATTCATTGAAAGTGCCAATTTTACCAAATGCATCAATAATGGTAATATATTTGAGAGTAATAATCTTGTGATGGGCATTTTAAAGTATTACAGTGAAATAGTGAAAAATTCTTATTTTGCTACATTCCAAGAAGCAAAGATTTCAAAGAATGAAATGCCTCTAAAGCAAATGATTAAATCACCCAACATGTCTTATTGACAATTAATCACAGGCATCCACAATTAATCACTAAAAAAAGTGCTTTATTACCAATCAACCCTCTCACATCTCCCTGCAAAACCACAACCCTCTAAAAATTTTACAGCTCATTTGGAATAATCAGTCATTTTGAAACAAATTGAAATTTAATTCTGGTAGCGTCGCTACAGTCTCTCTGACCCATTTCTATATTTTCACCATACTTTAAATAGCTTTCAATGTCAAACTCCTCTGCATATCCTCAATGCAGGACTAAGAGATAAATGAGAGGAGAGACGAAGGACGAAGATAATAAGAAAGACTTTACAGCGAACACCTCAGAAGAGCGCAGTAACAATTTGAGATCCTGTGCGGTTTATTGCATACAGATTGGGTAGTTTTACAACATAAATTATGATCTCGGAATATTAAGTTACATAGTAGTTTTGTGAGCAGGCTTCCACCATCTCCATATTTAATGATTAGACTTTCCTTTACTGTTAGTGTCTAATCTGTATCTTCTACATGCTTCTATTCATCTATTAGCAGAAAACGGTCATAAACAACACAACACACAGGTAATGAAGTGAGGACTTACTCATTGGAGCGTGAAGAGCCACATGTTCCTGATAGGGGTTGAAATATTTGTACTGTTTTCCACAATACTCACACGTGTAACTTCCCGTTTCTACAGAAAACAAAATACAGTAATTAACCAAGGCAGACACTAGTCAAACATACATTAGCAATGAAAAATGTAATGCTTCAGAGAATCATTATTCTATTTGAAGATAAAAATTATCATTTAAATAAGCTAAAACAATCAATGGATCTCTTTTATATTCACCCCTTAAACCATATTTATTTATTTTCATTTGAACAACCAGGGATCTAGCTCACTTGAAAAAAACATTAATATATAAAGTGTAAATATAAGTGTAAAACATAAAATTCCATGTACATTTTCAGAATTTATTCCTTTTTATTTATTTTTTTGCTATGTCGAGCAGGGGAAGTAAATTGGGAGATACATATACAAGCAGCTCTTAAAATTTCTGGAAATTTAATTTCGTAGCAGGCAATAAGAATAAATATTCGAATAAATATTTCGTAGCAGGCAATAAGATCCTTGGAGTCAAAAAGGTTAGGAACCACTGTTTTAACCCTTAAAGCCCTAAAGGCATTTTCTGAGTGACATACACAAAAGTCAATACTTCTAACTCAAAAGTTAAGAGGTAAGTATTGTTTAATAGAAAACGTTTTAAACTTGCAGAAGATAAACAGAGCAGGCAATATAAAAGGGAGAAAAAGTGTGATTTATGATTAAAATCATAAGTTAGTTTCTCCAAAGGATGACTGTGGGAACCTGGGAAGTAGACCACCTCCTTAAAATACTATAAATAAAAGAGAACTGTAAGAAATAATGAATTCTTCTTATTCAGGAATTTATCAGGTCTACACAGTTGATTAATGGGAAGGACTTCTTGGGGTAACACGATTCAATCATGCCAATTCATGAATCAATTCATCATAATTTTGAGTTGAGCAGAACAGTAATAGAATACCATACCAGCATACCCATAAACTTCAGCATAGTCTGCTTGCTGCCTACTGTGCATAATATATATATATTATAGGCTGCAATGTTCAAGTCAATCACTTCTAAGATGTACATGGGTTTGTAAAAATCCCCGAGTGCATTTTTAACAATCCAAGGACGACTTAAAATATCCCCATTCGCATTCCTTATTATATTGGCTGAGAGATCGCTACTCTGATTCTTAAAATGATGAGCAAGCAAGTGATTTGTCACCAAACTCATAATATTTTTGTTTAGTGAAAAGCAGAAGCTTTTAAATGAGACCAGTGCGATTCATATTCAATTCGGTCCCTGCATTCTGTAACGCTTTTAAATTTAGTTCTGTGGGAGACTGATTATATATTTGCTCTAGCCTAGTAACTTTTTCAAGAAAGAACTTTTTCCTCTTGCTATCTCAAGTTCTCTTTAGTGGGAAGTGGAAAAAAGAAAAAAAAAGATTAACACACAACTTTGCTTTGACATCACCCCACATCATGGCGGCAGACACTGGAGAGTCTTTGTTATCAAGTCAAAATTGTGACAAATTAATTAAAATAAAAAGGGTCACAATTTAGAAAAGATATATTGAACCTCTAACTTGTAGTTACGGGTATGCTAAAAGCTGGATCAATATGCAAGTGCAATGATACATGATCTGATAGAGTCAATATGACAGGAGTGACAGCATGTAGAAGCTGTCTAAAGATATATTAAAAAAAATAGTCAGGCCTAGAATATGAACTATCAGGGTGTGAACAGAAAGTACACATGTGGATAGAACTGTTGTTACACTTGGTAAATGTGATCAAATGTGGTGAAACGTAATGGACATAATATTTTATTATTATATAAAATATATATTTTTTTATTTGTTTGTTTGTTTTACATATATGTATATATATGACTCTAATTTTAAATGCATTTTTAAAGTTGATACAGTACAAATTAATAATTATTAATATAGCCTAACAGCCGATAAATCATCTTTTTCGTTGAGGAATAAAACATTCACACATTTTAATTTGCAAATTAAAACACAACATGCTTATTTATCATCACACCTAATAGCAATAACTATACTGAACGTTAACTAGGCATACACCAATTGCAAAAATAAGTATGTTTATATGAAATAAATATAAAAATATAGCCTTAACAAGTTAATATAACAATAATAATATTAATACTAATAATAATAAGAATAAAGAAGAAGAAGAATATACACATATTAAATTAAATGTTTAATGTATTGTTTGTATATGTTTTAAACATCTCTGATAATCCCAGGTTGCGATGGTCCCGCAGGTTTGTTTATACAATAAACTCGGCCATGAGAAATGGTTCCCTCAACATAGGATGTCGTTACCTCGACATAATGATCTCTTGGCCACAATGATATCACGTTCCCACGAGTTAATAAGATGTTCCCACAAATTAATATCTCGTGGCCACGTTTTATTATCCCGTTCCCACAAGTTAATATGTCATGGCCACAACAAAACTAAGTGAACCGAAGACTTCCCCTTCTGGTTATTGTAAAAATCTCATTAAGAAATGTTTTCCACAAATACACAGTGGACACAATTATTGGTACTGTAGGATTACACATTTAGAAAACAAGTTAAACAAGTTTCCCATATAGCAGTATAAATTGAAAGTAATGTATTTTATAATTTACATTCTAAGAACAGGAAGACAGTAACCCTTTTGCCTTTATGCAGTTCCTAAACATGTGGCAAGCTTTCCCAAGCTAAGTGTGAAGGCAAATCCTTGCAAACCTTAGCTGTGCCTTGTGCTTTAAGGTTTCTATATCACCTATGCATTTGAATAACACTTGTATGCTAACTCAGATCAAGGCTGGGAAAGTTTCGTCCAAAGCCATTTGTCTTTGGCCATTTGTACTTATACTCCTCCTTTTTGAAAATGTATTTAAACCACAAGATAAGTTAGACCATTCAGATTGTACTTTGATGACTGCATCGCGCGGACAGAGTTCTCACAATAAAGAGAATTTTGCTTCCAAATCCAAAGTCTGTCTCCTGGTCTTCCGTGAAAAAGAATACAACAGTACCCCTAGATTGTTTAGAAGTAAAATATTCCAGGGTGATTATGTACACAAAAAAATATTCAGCCACATCTTCCTGTTTCACAGGAATATAAAAACAAAGGCTAAACTCCCTTAATCATGCATCACAATAATAAAAACCCAAGAATATATTTGCAGCAAAAGATAAATAAGCTTTGCAAATTAGAAAATTAGTTTAAGAAAAGAGCTAGAGCAACGAAAAATCAGTTTCCACCATCAGGTCAATAATGAAGAATTTCCAATCAACAGAAAATGTTACAAATCTGAAAGAAGACGCGTGTATATATCGTCCTAATGCACAGTGAGAGTTTTGAGGACCACAGCTGGAGAATTTTAGTCTCAAGGTCAGAAAACAAAAAAATAAAATAAAAAGAAAAACAAGAAAAGAAAATGCTATCATCCAAAAACAATACCCCAGTATAATAAGTTGTCAGACACGACTGGAACTTCAAACAGGACTGGCTTCTATGGGCAGGTGCAGCTAAGAAACTAGCTTTTTATCAACAAACACGCATGGTGAGTTTGGTGAACACAGTGATAAAATGTTAATGTTGTGGGCCTATATTTCTGATGGAGGTCTTGGACATCTTTTACATACATGCCATCTTTGATGGAGCTGGAATCTGAAGGGTCTGGAGTGATTCTGGTTAAATGGAGTGGTCTCCGATCTCGTCTAACATCATCCGAGATGTTATTTTGGCCCTTTAAAATGTGTTGATTAAAAGGATACCTATATACAAGGGTACTGGGTGTCCAGTGTGTATTAGAGAGGGGGAAAAAATTAATAATGGACAGCATATTCCAGGGCCCAGTTTATGACTGGTCCCTGACCACAATAGTGCACAACAGTTTGCAACGTTTTGATTGAAACTTAGTGGACCAACATAAGCAAACAGTCCAGCGACATCAGATAAAGAAGCCAGGACAAAGGCCAGATACCTCTTAGAGGGCAAGAATAAGACCTTTGGTACAAAGCCCAGGAAGGACAGGACTTCTCATTGGTCAAAATGCAGTTTCTGCCCTTCACCCACCAACAGACTGATTTCTAAGGTTTCGGTCAGTGGCATATGATAAATAAATAAATAAATAAATAAATATATGCACAGTAGAGATCTGAATTTGTACATGATCTATTGGGTATATTATACTAAACTAGACTTGAACTGGCTCGAGTTTGTGTTTTCTGATCCGCAGCTTATGTAGTCCCGAGCACAATGGAATGCTGCATTATAGCATTCATTTTTTTTATTATCATCATTATTATTACAGAAAAATTAAGCAAAACCCTATCCCATCTGAAAACCCTTAAAGTAATAGTTTCAGACAAAAGTAGAGGGCCAGCATTCAGGTGTAAATTCAGGAACAATGCTGAGAGTTGTAATTCATGCAGTTCTAGACTAAAACTCTTAGCCCAGAATATTTAATGGACCTGGCACAACTAGATATTTCAGTCTGAACATGGTCACTCAGACTGATCCCAAAACAGGGTAAAAAAAACTAACTTTATTACAGAGTTTTTGTTAAACAAGTACGCACAGTAAAGATATAAAGATCTGAAATGTTGTATATGATCTATTGGGCATAATACCCATCACATGGATTTTTTTTTAGACAAATCTGAGAAGGTCAGGTAGGAAACTTTTCCAAAATTTGATGATTCCAGCTGGAATGACGCACAGGAGAAAAAAGGGTGGGACACACTTGTGTCCCCCGCTTTAATTGAATCAGCCAATCACAGCATGGAAATGGAGAAGTGCCAGATTACAATATCCTCCTCATCGAAAAGAGATAAACGTAACCTTTCAAAAGACACTTCTTTTTACTGAGTCTGAGTCTTGTGAGGGAAGAGGCAATAACAGCTACAAAGGATCTGAGTCTCAGGCCTGCAAGGGTGAGACACTTACAAAAAACACCTGAACCTCTGGCATGTGAGGGAAAAAACAACAAATATCAATTCTCCTATTAGGAGGCAGCAACCTCCAGCCTGCGAGGAAAGGGATACTCTACTTCCAGACCAAAGACACACAAACATCTGCAACAATGTTAAACTTCTGCTCCATGCTAAGGACCTTCTGCAAATATTCCAGGGTCACATCTGCGTGACCCAGAGTTTAGGTCCCTTTGGTGCAGCAGGAGATCAGCATCCTCCAGCACTTCATATTTAAGGCTGTTGAAACGGATTCCTGCTCCTTTCCCCACTGCATTGTTACCAGCACAATCAGTGAATGAAGTCATCGCCACCGGACTCGACCACAGAGAGCACAACTATCCCTTATCCAAACCTCTTCCAGACACCTTGGCATTGTTGTGCATTAACAGTATACAATTAACTAATTTACATTAGATATTATACAGATGATTGCAGTTGATAATTATTCTTTCACCTAATATGTTTGATGCATAATAAGGTTCTTCACCTTATTTCTTTTAGAATAGCAACTGTTTATCTTCTCAGACTTTTCACTCTGACAGAGCCACATCCAACAGTTTCACTTTGTTTTGATGGTCCCTTTAACGTATTCTATTGACCTACACCTACATATCTACTGACTCTCAATAGAGTGCTAGTCGAGTATTAGTAGACTGGCAGGGTTAGGGTTAGAATAAGTTGATATGTTCTTGCAAAGTTACTTATAGTCAGTAGAGTGTCTTTTGGGAGACCATCACAATAAAGAGTTAGCAGATATTAATCATAGAGAGTACCAATATTCTAATGACAGTTAGTTGACATGTAGGTGCAAAACTATGGAATTATTTCTGTGCCAATAAAAATGAACGAAACTTTATAAAACTGAACGTAACTTTCCAAGAACCAATCAAAAATATGCCACTGCAAAAGAAGAAAAACCCAATGAAAATGAAAAAATTAACTCAGTCGCACGAATTTAACATGCTCTTCAAATATGCTTCATTTTTTGTTAATGAT
>JAUCNO010001334.1:1466172-1478974 GCA_032353835.1 Enteromius viviparus | reverse complement strand
GTTTTGTGAACGCTGAGGGTTTTTCCCAGTACCAGAGACTCGCTGAGGTCTTTAGATTTGTGGCTAGTCGCTTTCAGGGATAAATTTTGCCAAGGGTGTCTGAAAAGTCGCTAAATATAGTGACAAAGTCACTAAGTTGGCAACACTGACCTGTAGCGACGACAGACCGCAAAGAATTATGGGCACGACTGGGCTGATGGGAATTGTAGTTCCCACTTCCTCCCGTTTGCTCCATTCACCTGAGCAAATTTTTTTCAGAAGATCTACCCTTTTATCTAGTCATGTGACCACGGTAATATAAAAAAAATGTTATTGCGGTACGACAGTATTTACAATACGGTTACATCCCTAGTATTTATATATCCGCAAGCAGCGCATGCTGATTGTGCTTTCATCACAGCGTTTGTCATGCGCAGCTGAACCGCTGCTTGCACTGCAGTAAGCTATAGACAAGCATCTTATTTCTGTCATAATTTCCAGCATTTCCACTGTGTGCCATGTGCTTTGATTTATGTCATAGCCAGCATACTTTGTTATGAGGCTGTCTATATTACAGTTTACACAACTTAAACTTGAGCAAAGTTTTCAATATGTGTATAAGAAAAAAATAGCAGAGCCTGTCAGTAAAAAGAATGTCTGACACTTCTCACATTTTGTATAAGAAATAGTACTACATTTTGCTATGCAACAGAAGGCTTGCATGCAGATGCTAGATAAAATAGGTTATGCTTTGAGATCCAAGACAAAATAGACTTGGCGCCGAAACTATCGCGTGCGGCACTGCTGCTTCTGCTATGCGCTGCCATTACCAAAAAATTCACAAAGCCGCTGTCAGCAAGACTCACTGTAACACTTCTCTGCAGCATGTGAGCGACAGTTCATGTGTTTATAGCATGCAAGACGAATTGCAGCAACCATGTCGCGTGCACTGTCAGTTCCAATGGTGGTCGTTTTGCCCCCACTTATGTGCAAGACAGGTACTGTTCTTTACAAGGCTCTGAAAATGACGCTTATTAGTTTTTAATATAGTCAGCGTAAAAGACTTCAGTACCCAGGTCATGATGCAAAGTGCAGTTACTCAGAGGTAATTGTTGTCCCACTTTCCTGACAAATAATTCGTCACACTGCGCATGCATTAAATGTTAAAAAATTTAACGTAATTAACAACAAAAAATAATTAACTTCGTTAACGCGTTATTTTTGACAGCCCTAATATATATATATATATATATATATATATACACACACACACTTATTGGATGTGATTACAGTATTTGTGATTAATCATTTGGCAGTACTAATAAAATCTAGTACTTAATAAATAAAATAAATACAACTAAATAAAATTTAGAACAGAACACGTCAGCTCCACCAATATGAACACAATGTTTAGTGCATCTCTATATTTAACCATGCAAACCGATGTTTAGCAAATAATTTCGAAAAGGAAAATTAGCGCAGCGTTTTTTTGTTTTAAATTCACATGGCAGGCATTTCAAATTACACAAAGCAAAGGAGAATTACCACAGTGTCAATTAAGAAAACAACTGTATTTATGTTCCGTTCCATCAGTCCATTAATCAGTGCTTTGTGTTCTCAGCCTCTGTTCTTCTCCCTGGCACAAAACAGAAGCAAATAGAATAGTCAAGGCCAGGGAGAAATCTCTCTTTTCATGCACCAGAAGGTTCGGCTGCTCACATCAACTGTGCTTATTGTGATCTCCAAACAAGGAGCACCTTAAGTGATTTACATACCAACATCAAATTGTCAGATGCTACAGATCTCAAACATTGTGCTGTGACAAGAAAAATACAAGTTAAATGTCACATAGAATGTTTTCTATGTCATTCATAGTGGCACAGACTGTATGGCCCTTTAAAAAAAAAACAGGAAATATTTCCTTGCAATGAATGCTAGATTAACTTGAAAGACACACTTCAGTTCCAACATTCACTGCAATTCTAATAGTAGACAACTTGAGTAATGTGGTGTAAAAAAATAATAATACTGTGATGTTTTGTTAAATAACATTTATTCTTATGTACATACACATGAAGTAAAAAGACTGGTAATAGGACTGAGCACTTTTTTTCTTCACACCTGTTGCATTTTTAAGAAACTTTAATATAAATTTAAAGTGACTTATGGGCTTAGGGAAGGCAGTGCAAGCAAACTGTATGAAATTCAGTCTGTCATACACATATTTAGAAGTCCTCTTATAAGCTATATTTGGACGTTATTCACCAATAATGTTCCGTTGCAGCTCCTACTGAAAAGATAGAAAAAATAATATCTTGGCATTTGTGCAAATTATGGTTTGCTCTTATGTTCTAAATATAACCAATGATAATAATAATAAAGTTAATGTGCAAAGTTTTTTTTTTTTGCCACAGTTACTGCTAACCTCTCAGGGTTATGTTAATTATCTGAAAATGTAAGGCCTTGATGTAAGTGCGGCTCATATAATAATTCTCACTCTTTAAAACACTCAAGTCTCAAGGTGTTTACACTGAAAAGCCACAGGCTACTCTATACAGCTGACTGAAAAAAAAAACAACAAAAAAAAGATAATAGATTCTTATAAAACAAGGGGAAGGTTTTGAAAATGCTTGTTATTTTACAATGTGCAATATCTAAGACGCCAAATATAAGTTAGGGAAATCAAGGAAAGATCTAAAGACCAAGGAAAAAAATAAAAATAACTTCAATAAAACTGGAATGCTGTAGGATTGAAAATGAAAACCCCATACAGCTACAAGAGACTTGCAGGAAGATTCAACAGAGAGTAATGTTGTAGTGGTGGATCAGTCCACTGTGCTGCATTATTGGCACAAACATGATATACAAATGTAATGTGCAAAATACAACACGTATTCGGTCAAAAGCTCAGCTGTAAACACTCTAAAATCAGACATCAACACAAACATTTGGAATTTAGGCTTTAATGGGCACAGTAAAAATACTATAAAGTTGCAGTAAAAAGTTACAAAAAGTAGGGCTGGGCGATATATATCGTACGATATAATAGTTTTTAAATGCAGCGCCAGCTAATGAACAGAGCCGTAGATCACTGACAAGCTGCGCGTTAGTTTCGCGGGTGATGAAATGCCGCAGCTTCTCGGTGATCTACGGCTCTGTTCATAAAGTGGCGCTGCATTTAAACCCAGCTGACGGAGATTTAGCGCTAATCAAAGAACCGGCTTTACTGATGAGATGCGCATAATATATCTTACGATATATATCGCCCAGCCCTAGTTGAGATAATAAAATTATTACAGAAAAATGTAATAATCCCATCCTAATTTAAATATATATTATTTATAACAATATGCTCTTTCAAAAAAAAAAAAAACACCTAGTGTACTTCTTGGGAAATATTGCTCTGAACATTGGTGTAAATTATTATTATTATTTTTTTTTTTCATTTTTGGACCTTAATATCTCAACATCCATAAGACTCTATTGTCTGATATCAAAGGATGTGAAAGACATGGTAGCCTACATATCAGACCATTTACCAAGTTTGATGCTTATTTATTGAAAATTGAGGTTTCTATGAACATCTGAAATAGTAGTATAAGTAATAGTTTCAAAGAAAGTAGAGGGCCAGCATTCAGGTGTAAATTCAGGAACAATGCTGAGAGTTCTAATTCATGCCGTTCTGGACTAGGACTCTTAGCCCAGAAAATTTCATGGACCTGGCACAACTACATATTTCAGTCTGAATATGGTCACTTAGGCTGCGATGCCAAAACAAACTTTTTTACAGATTTATTGTGAAAAAAGTATGCACAGTAGAGATCTGAAATGTTGTATATGATCTATTGGGCATATTACCCATTACTTGGATTTTTATGAGACAAATCTGAGGGGGTCAGGTGGGGAACTTTTTCACAAACAAAATTTGATGATTCCAGCTGGAATGACCCCATTATCACTCATCCAACCCATCTCTAGCATTGCCATTTAATTTCCAAATAAAAGACAAAATACAATATCAGAATGCCCTTAAACAATCAAAAAACAATTATTCACACAACCCTAATTTGGTACTAATGTCATCGCCCAGCTCTCTTAAGTATGCCACTTTAGCAGTGAGTGTGCTATGAGCAACAAACCGTATGGAGTCAATGTAGCATATTATGAAATCTAGGTTCCCAGAGTGATGTAACATTAATAATTACCAGAATCAAAAACAAGGCCAAAATTTACACATCCTACAGCGAAATAAAGGCAGTTGTGCTAAGCATTATCCTACAGAGTCACAATATCACAGAGTCATTTTGTATTCATTGCTTTTGGGAAAAAAGCAGGACATTAATAGAGTTTCTGACGGATTTAACAGAAAGCACTGTACATCAACTGTTACTTTATAGCTCAGTTTCTACGCTTTATGAAGAATTTTAAGTTTCAAGAAATATAAATATATATATATATACACACAGTCATTATTTACTGTTACTTGCTATGCTTTACATTTGTTTTAAATATTGTTTTCCAATAACTTAAGTAATTCATTTTTATTACATTTTTGAGTGACATTATATTTGCAAACTAAATTAACTTTGCAGTGTCATAAAAAGGTCAAATTATCATATTACAATTTAAAGAGACCGAATTGACCTTAACACAGTCATGCATGCCTGCCGTTTTCCTCCCCATGACTACATTTACATTCACAATGTTCTGAAGCATAGCACTCTGTAAATGTGACCATCATTTTCCTACATTTACACAAAAGAAATTTTGTGGCAAAGTTTAACAACCTTGAACCTGACATGAAGTTTGAGTGGCCAAAATCTTGGAAAGATTTAGAACGATTAAAGTGACTAAAACTTACACAAATGCAGTTTGTGACTGTTTTATATTCATATTTGTTTTTGCTTGATATATATATACTAAGCCGTGTACCTAAATATGTAGCTAAAGCACACAAACCATGTACCTAAATATCCTTCACTTGTTATTCCTCATGAAAAAATTAAAAAGCACTCAAATCATATCCATGGATTTTTTCCCCTTTTAATTCTGAAACACTGTATGCACAGCTGTATGCAAAGTTATTCACGGATAACCTTCCACTCCACCAAAGACATGAAATCTCACCTGCACTGAGATTATAAAAATAAAAATTTATCTGAATGGAGAATGAGATTTGAGAACGGCAGCAGCAACAGAAAAATTACTTTAATTTGGGTCTGTTTGTACTTATACCGTGGTTAATTTCGCGGCTTCAAATGCAGTAGTCTTATATATATATATATATATATATATGGAAAAGAGCTAAGAGAAGATTCTTCAAAAACTCTTTATTTTTCCAGTAAAATTAGCATAGGTTTTGAAACAACAATTTCCACATTTAAATGAACTATGCCTTACAGTAAAATGGAAACAGCACCCCACGTCGGCTTGAATTGCTAGAAGCATTGATGAAAAGGCAGTTTACCTTGTGGTGCAGAGCTCACAGGAGTCAACTGCTCGTTTCTACTTCCTCTCCTTCCTCGTCTGCTTTTCTTGAATTCAGCCGAACAAAAGTATGATCTGAAAACAAAAGGGTCAGTGGGTTAAAATTTAGCCACTTGTTCCAAGTTACATGTGTTGACATTGAAATGCAGTGGAAAATTACAGAGCCCAGCCGCCTTGCATGGAAAATCCCTAAATTTATTACACAAAAGGGGGAAAGGCAGGCTTCTAAAAATTTCCATGAAAATTCTATTCTTAAATTAGTAACAGTTGGAGGGCAGAGTGTGGGTTATTGTTTAAGGAGCAAATCCTAACCAAAACAGGCCTGATTCCACAATACAGAGAAGAATACTATTTTTAAACAAAGCATTTACAACTCAAATAAAACCAGCGCATAAAAATTTAAAATGCAGTATATCTGCAGTTTTGACACCTCCATAGTGATATGGTTTCTTTAAGAAAGCTGAGACTCTTAAAGGGAGGGAAAAAATGTTTATAATGTTTTTTGAGAACTTTGGATCCAAATAAGTTCCAAAAGTGTTTTTTTCTTCCCTTTAATGTTTACATATTCAGGGCCATAAAACTTTATCACTAGGTTTAAGTGGAAAAGTTTTATGGTTCTGAAAATGTAAATATAAAAGTTTGCTCTCTAGCCATGTACTTAAATATCCATCCACTACATCATGATCCTTTGAATAAATGTTTGAAGCACACAAAACACTATGGAAGCCTGTTCCCTGTCACTTTGTAAAAAATTACAATTCTGTAATATGACACTTATTAATAATTATGATCTAGTTTCTCATTATATTGTAAAACTTTTTCATACTAATGACTTACAAAGTCATAATAATGATAATCCTTCTATTAATTATGGCTTAGTATCTCATAATGGAGAATTTTTTTTCATGATGAGTTAATATAATATTCAGGAAAAAAAAATCTACATAATGACAAACTTTCTCAAAATAATGATAGACTTTCTCATAATGGCTTAACATCTTGCAATAATGATACAATTTTTCAAAATGATGAGAATCTTTTTCATAATAATAACTTAGCATCTCACAAACATCGTTCTTGAAATAATGAGAAACTTTCTGTTAATAACGAGAAATGTTCTCAAAATAATTATTTTTACAAAATAACAAGACTTTTTTTTTTTTAATGAGAAACTTTTTTGTAATAATGACATGATAACGAGAAATGTTATTGAAATTGAGAAATATTATTTTCTCAATTTCCTCTGAATAATGAGAAACTTTCTCAAAATGAGAAATTTTCACCTAATAATGGCATCTTGTTATAATAAAAAAAATTTTTTTTACTATAATGACTTTTTTTTTTTAGAATTATCTCATAATAATGACTTGTATCTTGTAATAACATAAAACATTCTCAAAATAATGAGGAACTTTCTGGAAAAATGACTTAACATCTTGTAATAATGAGAAACTCTCAAAATAATGACTTGTTTTCTAATAATCCTGAGAAAGATTCTCGAAATAATTAATTAATAGTTTAATGTTATGAAACACTTGCGATATCTGTTAGTCAAAGCAATGCAGAAACCCAGCAAACACATGTTCTGTAATCTAAATTATCTCACTGTACTTTTTCTTTAATTTGTAGCGCTTAACAACAAGTTCCTCTTCCAGACAATAATAATTCATGGCTTCAAACAGACGGAGGAATATCTTTCAACAAATCATACGTATTTTATGAAAAAATGAAAGCCATTAAACAAACTTAATGAGTAGATGTTCATTTCAATGATTAGTTTTTCTTGATGGTTTGTTATGACCTGCTATGTTAGGTATTCAGTGTCCCACACCACTTCCTGCAGGACAAGTGAACTTAAAAAAGGTATAATGTGGCTAAAATTAAAAAGTCAGGATACAATATTATTAATCATGCAGAGGCGAGCATAAGACCCCAAAATGAACGCAACATTTTGTTATCTAAAAAAAAAAAAAAAACATAAACATCGTTTTGCATTGCATTCATATTTTGGGTCCACCTGTATACAATATGCATGATCATTATGTTTCAATCTGTCTTTGTTCTTCAAGCCACGTTAAGCATTTTTCATGGTATGCGTTTGTCCTGTATAAAACGGGGCGCTGAAAACCAAGCAGTTGCCATAGTATCAAAAAACAACACTTTGTGCTTTTAAAATGAAATGGCTTACAGTATGTACATTATATGCATGTGATTCATTAAAAGGACAGCTAATAAAACTAAGAAAAATGCCTGGGTTGACATTAGTCTGGAATGTTTAGTAACTGGATACGTGCTTTAAATGATCAAGGCTACATGCAGATCATTTATCTGAAATTATTATTTAATTACAGATTATACACTTTAGATTACAGAGCAAAGCAATGTTTGCTGTGTTCCTGCATGGCTTTGAACAACAGATTGGAATTGCACATGTGTGTATTAAGCTATTATTTGAGGACAAGTCATTATTTCAAGAAAGTTTCTCATTTTTTCAAAAAGTGTGATTATTTTGAGAAAGGTTTTAAGAAAATAAGTCATTATTTCAAAAACGTTTCTCATAATTTAGTGAAAATATCTCATTTTGAGAAAATAAGTCTTCTAAAGCTTCTCAACATAAAGAGACATAATGAGAGCCTGCTAAGTCGTAATTATGAGAAACAGGTTTCCATAAAATGCTGAAAATCATTTGAAATAAAATATGCAAAACAACAAATAGCCTACTAAGAAATTGATAAATGCATGTATATCTTCCAAATCAACTATTCACACATTGTTATTCTGGCAATATAATTTGTATGAACTTGACTGAATTTGGAATGAACTTTGTACTATAGTATAGTAACGCTAAAGAAGCATTTTTTTATTCAGAGGCCACTAAAAATGTATTACATTTTATATTTACGTACCCTCATATAGTTGCATGACTTGCTTTCTTTCGTGGAACAAAGATTTTTTTTTATTTTTTTGCTGTTCCATACAATGAATGTCAACGGGGTTCAAGGTTGTTTAGGAACACTTTTTAGCGTCCCTTAGAAAAAGAGTAAGTCATACAGGAATGGCATGAGGATGAGTACATGACAATTTTCATTTTTGAACAATCCCTCGAAAGCCTCTTACATGCTGGTCACCTTTTATAGAATGAGATGACAAAAAAAAAACATCTCACAAAGGATGCATGTGTGAATTCAGAACAAGAAAAGAGTATAAAAATAAACAGTAAATGACAAAACTACATTTCCACATACAAAAAGGTTGTTCAACTAGATCTAGTGCATCAAGTCTATGACGGTAGTTGTTAATTAGCCTAAAAGCATCTGCAGGTCGTTTTAATGTAAAAAGCAGAAAATGGCTATATTAATTATTTTTAATAACTGATGACGTGCCCGCCCCCTTTTTTTTTTATTTTTTTTTTTTATACAAAATACTGTTAAATATTTAAAATATTTGTGTACAATGCAACGCGACCTGAAACTGGTGTGAATAAACCGTCTTCAGTTCATTGAAAAGGAAGCTCTAAATATATCCTCACTTCCCTCATGTAGCAAAATTATTCAGACACCCAACACGTGTGACGATTAACATATGACTGTTCAGCAGCTTTCTGTTCATGACACGGGAACAAAATTCCATCTATCATTACAATATTTGCAGTTCAGCTATGCAAGAAGAAAAAAAAAATCAATATCTGTGCTAAAGGAAAATGCCAGCTGGTAAGAGTGGCTCCTCATTCAACAATATTGTGTTTTCTTACGACAATGAAGAAATTTGCTGCGTTTCAAAACAGCTTGACTGATAAAAAATGTGTTAATATTTAAACGAACACAAAACAGCAGGATGATGAAGTTTGACTAAAGGCATAACCGCAAAGACCACCACAACTAACCAATCTATGCACTAATCTATGACTAAACCTAGCAACGGTATAAAGTGTCGACAATAAAAAAAATACATCCCTGCTAGCAAAATTAATTGTAATTTCTTAATTTTTCGAAATATCTACCGACAGATGGCGCTAATTTCGCTGCAAAAAATGAAAACCACATTTACATTCTAATTCCATCGAAAATAACCCCGTCTTTCAGTAATCACACTTTAATTACTCTAGTCTGCATCGAACTTCACTTCACCAAGTTGTTTAGTGAACGACCGAACAGTTCGAGCCAGCCTTTCTTTCCAGTCGCCAGAGAAGAGTAAAATTCACAGGAAAATTCAGCAAACATGGCTGCTGCGTGTGCTTTTTGTGTTTTCAGATTGTACCCTACCCCGTCTGATTTCAAGTCCACAAATTTCCTGCAAAAGCCTCCGCTCGATCCAAACACACAGACAACAGGACAGAAAGACCGATGCAACAATTCACTGCAACACAAACTCTCTGCAAAACTTTATTTCGAAAGCAGCTCCGCAAAAAAAGGAAAAAAAAAAAAGAAAAAAAAATCAACAGATCATGCACCGCACAACACATTCAGATCACATTTGAGAGAATTGTGATGTGATCTTACCGCGCACACAAACATGAGCTCCGGATGATTGCGATCAAAGCGCCCGTTACATTGTATCATTTGTGAATGAGGAAAGACGCGGGTGCTCCACTTTGTTACCTCCCAAAATGATGCGGGTCATGCGGAGAAATTTTCTGGGAATGAAGATATCCTCCCCTTCGGATCTCAAAATGACGAAACAAGCGGGTCTTTCCGGGGCACTTTTTTTCTCTTCTAGAAACAGAACTCCCAAATTTGATTTCAGTGAATTTGTCTGTTTTCTTCCTGATATGTCCACGCCGCTGGCGGCCGATGCTTCACTGTTGGTGAGGTATATTAATGTTGCGGTCTGCCCCACGGACACATTCATCCGCCATCATGCAAGGGCAGGTTCTCAATTTGCAAATGCATTAATTTCACACAATGCCTTTATGTGGATAGTATCACGTCAGCTGGCCCATCTTTTCGGTTAGATAAGCAAATAACTCAACTGTAGGCTTCTATGTAATAGCATTTTTTGCCTGCAGAGCAATCTGGGGGGTTTTTACATTTATGACCAAACTACTTTTTTATCTGCTTGGATGAAGAAAACTCTTATTTTAGACTCACAAGTTACTTGTTTCACTGTTTGTTGCTTAAATTTTAACTACAGAATTTTGAGCAATTTTGTTGTTTTGTTTAGATGATATTTTACAAAGAGAAACAAACATACTGTGGAAAGTACATGCATATATAGATTTAAAGAAAATTATTATTATGTGCACAGCACTTTTTCCTTCTTCACCAAAAACCACGACAATTTATGAAGTGAACTTCAAATCAAAGGACTTTTATGTATACTTTGCGGTTTCCTTTTTTCCCCGTCTTCACTTCTCAAATGGGTTCCGTCTCGTCAGCGCCTCCAGCGGTGAGTCTGCAGATGGTCTGAGGGGAAAAAAATGCGATTCATGAAATTTGACATGCAAATTGCAATTTTCAAAACGACAGAAAAACAGACACTGGAAATATCAGAGTGTTCTTTGAATTCTCATAGTTAGAAGCTTGCAAATACATCCTCACAAATTATATGTTTTTGTAATGTTCATACAGAATAAATACTAAAAATAGCACTCTTTACCTAGACTGTTCCTTACCTAGTCTATGTATTTATTTATTTATTAATTTTACAAAATCCTAAAACTTTATTACAAAAATAAAATGTTGTATTATGCTATTAGGCATTTGCTCTTTTTATTTAATTTATATTTATATATATTGTTTGTTTGTTTTTTGCTTTGTAAACTCTATAAATTACCAAACCACACTGTAATATCCATTGGCAAGTTGTATAAAAAAACTGTCATAAAACAAATGTATTATTGTCCTGAGAACACAGTTCTTTGAGTTTAACTGGTTTGAATATGCTTGAAGCAGTGTATAAAACCACAGCCTTAGCCTTGATTTTAACTGGAAACATTACAGATATAACTGCATTTATAGTCCTTTGATCTACTTAAATGTGTGACTGTATGCGCAATCAGCTGCATCTGCATTTGTAAAGGTGTGACCCAAATGGCCCATATACAGGGAAATGGCCAGTGCAATTAGAATTAGAAAACGGGATTGTTTGCAGTATCAGAAATTCAAATGGTAATGCAATCTGTAGTTATTTTCTACAGATTGCATTACCAACCATCAACTGTTAACCACTGAAGCCATTAACAAATGTTTTCCAATATCATCATTTATTACCAAGTTTGCAGTTTTCTGTCTCGCCACAAGCTAAACCATTTTGTTTTTGTTGTTCTCCACGGTTTATCGTATTGTTGTACACACTACACAACTGTATGTTTTGAAAAAATTACATTCTGACAATAATAAAACTGCTACTTTATGAGTTTTGTGAGAGATGGGCCTTTGAGCTCATTTGTGACCGCTAGTAATTTACAAGTTGAAGTTGTGTTTAAAACATAACAGTGACTGTAAAATGTGTATTTTAGGATTGGGAGTGGCAGGTGCTGAGTTTTACTATTTGGATAGGGTCACTGGGCTTGTTTTTAATTATTTATAAATTGGCCTTTAGGCTGTGTTTATTACACCGACCTGACAGCCATGTCCATTAGTGTGTTTTTGGGCCATGTTCGCATTTCAAGAATATTATGCATAATGTATTACTTATTTTTAAGTATAATATATTGATCTCCTTAAAATAAACATAAGAATTTATCCAAGGGAGTGCAACACAGTTCTTCTACTATAGTAATGTTATACTGGCCCTCAAAAAAAAATCTTAATTCAGTGTTCTCTCTGTGGGACAGAACTTTATGCATGAAGACAAAAGGGCTGTAAACAATACTGTCAGGACCCCACTTGAGACCCCTTAGAAATTGTCATTTTATTGGCCGTTTGGGTCACAGACAGGCTTTCAGTTGATTGCATCTGAGGCACAGTCACAATGTAAATGCATCTGAATATAGACAGGGTGAATTCAGGTGGACTGAAAAACTTTTTCCAGTCATGAACTTGAATTGATATAATTTATGCGCCAGCTTTCCTCATGTTTCAACCGATTGGCTGATGACACTTTTACATGTTTGTAGCATCGTGTTGTGAACCTGATTTGAACCAGGTATGATTTTTTTTGTTTGAAATCTACTTTTGTTCAACTTTATGTAAAAGGCCTCAGCCCCCTGGAGCTTTCATATCATTTCCCTTCAGCACTGGATGTCTCTCATGCGTAACACAGCTGAATTAAAGGAACGCTCCACTTTTTTGGAAATAGGCTCATTTTCCAACATCCCTAGAGTAATACAGATGTGTTTTACTGTTTTTGAATCCATTCAGCCGATCGCCGGGTCTGGTGGTCCCAAAATTAGCAT
>JAUCNO010001334.1:1399375-1412633 GCA_032353835.1 Enteromius viviparus | reverse complement strand
GAGCGATTGGCCCGGGCAGATTGGTTCCAGCTGGAAATCCTGTGTTGCCAGGGCGACGCTGATCGGTGCCCGCCACAATACACATCATGTAAGGTTGATCCTACATTGCCTTCACAAACATCATGTATACCTTAAACGTGGGGAATGTCATTAGTCCCAAGGCCATCCAGATGGATAAGGCCATTTGTCCACTATGAGGGAATTGAAGTAGTTTCTCAGATTTATAAACTTCTTATACTTTCTCATCAGTTTCAGTATGGAAGTCATCTGCCAGACCAGGAGCCCCTGAAAATGCTTTCGTCACTTTCATTTCAGCATGTCAGGTGATTGTTATACAACCATAATACAAGTTATTTATTTTGTGGGTTGGTCTACAAGTAATGTTATTTATTTGCAAACTGGCTTTTCCTGTGGTTCTGGCATCAGGGAGACTTGCTAATAACCTTCTGTGAAGGCGAGGGAGGAAATGTACTGAGCTTTATATAGTCACTCCAATCATCCACCCAAAGGGTAGCCAATACTCACCACGATGATAACCATATGTGTAACCAAAAGTATTCTCGAAAAGTATTGAACATTAGCACTATTAATTTTCTCTTTTCTCATAAAAAATATTTAGTAATATCAACAATTTAGCTCCCTTAATTAAGTCTCATGCAAAGCATGCCGGTAACTGGAGTGTCAGTAACATCAATGGCAAAAATCTTTTTTGAGTACTTGATTAGCTTACATTCACCCCACATCATTGATACCAGCAGATTGCACATTTCACTAATATTATTTAAAAACAAATAAATCAAGATCAAAAGAGAAACACAATTTTGTTTTCCTTCTTTTTTTTTCAGCGACAGCTGCTCATGAGAGCATTCAGATCTGCCAGGTGGCCATGACTATTGTGAAGCTCATTCTGATAAAGTGTCCTTGTTAGGTTGGCAGAGCTTCTTGCAGCAATCAAGGGACAGGGGTTCTCAATGGCGACTGGCAATAGAGCCATTATTTCCCTAGCAACTCACTGAAGAGGTCACTCAATTGCTGATATTTGTAGTGTTGAGACTCCAAGAGAAGCAAACCTTACATTAAAGCTCATTCAAAGAAAACTCCTCAACTAAAACAACACATTCTCCTGGGATTTGTTTGACCCGCACTTCTAAAAGACGGCAAATCATAAAAAAGGGCTTGATGAATATTACAGAGAGGAATGTTATGAAATAAAATGGAATCCTGAAATCATTGAGTATTGTAGCTCTTTGGCATTCATCCTATTACCTATTCATCTCAGGTAGTCCCAAAACCACACTATTTAATGTAATATTTGGGGTTATATGTTGTGCCATTGTGTTTTTAATAATTATTTTCCCCACCTTAAATTTGCTTAAAAAAATCTAATTTGACTTACATTTGATTTTTTTGTTCAGTAATTAATATATTTTAAAATGGTGCCTAAATTGTCATAAAAAAGTATGTTTTATAAACAAAAAAATATGAAGTGATATATATTAAAAATGCTAAATTATATAATCTATATATAAAAAAATAGGAAAAAAAATTAAAAGAGAGGCAGGAGGCAATGATTTAATTTTACCATCTAAATGTTTTATTTGTGTTTTGCAATGACACTGGCTTTTTAAATGTCTAATTTCTTTGCACTTGCTATCTTAGGAGATGCGTTGTAATTGTAAACAGTGAAAATGATAAAATACATTTCATAAAACTACTTACAAGCAGTGTATGTCAAATGCAGAGGACGACCATACCTGCTCCGTCCCGATTTATAACAATGCATGTCATTTTATAGCTTTAAGGTTCACATATTTACATAGGTACAGCACAGGTGTGTTTTTATCTTTTTATCATTTTTTCTTAAGAATTATATATACAACCATTAACCCGGCTGCCTGCTGCCAGGGAAACACAGTTACAATAATTTGTGTACTAATATAATTCTTACATTACCTGTAACTTACAATAAAATTAATACAGAGCTCAGTCTATTGTCTTTTTCATAAAAAAAGGTAAACTTATCCATAAGATAAGTCAACAAATAAAAATAATAAACATATTGCACTTACATCAGGACAGCTGTGGACCTGGATCAAAGTGGAAAGGGATATTCAGCTGAGTGCAATGAACAAAGCAACCAGTGAAACCTCTAAATAAATAACTACATTTTTTTGAATTCGTAAAACATGTCGTCTTATCAACAGATATAGGGAAAGATCCTAACTGACCTTGTGCCCTATTAAATATAGAGTGCATGATTAAACCTAAAGTCCGGAAAAACAACATTTTAAGTGTAGAAACAGAAGGTTAAGTAGGTCTGGAAGCTTCATAGTCGAGTGCCATAATGTCCTGAGAATACTGTCTCTTCCATTCTTAATGTGGAGCTACAATGAATGGCTTATTGGCTTTACATATGCAGCTAAGCATGTTTTGTATAGTCTTTAGAGACCAACGACCGTCCATCTCAAGCTGCGAGCGAAATGCTCCAGTCTTCAGGTGCAGTTTGGTCCAGTCCTCTAGAATGTTTGTACACTTATTTATTACATGTGTATTAAATGAAGGTTGTGCCAGCATTTTTTTGCACCCCTTCATGTGATATGGAGACATGGAGAAAGGTTCACAGGAATACCACTGAGCGATAAGTGCATGATCATCAATGTCTTCTACGTGCCATCCAGACATCCAACCCCCGTAGGCACGAGACATTTCTGAAATGTCCAGGAAAGTCATCATAAAATGGAGAACAAAGAGAGGTGCAGTGCTTGAGCAGAAGAAGAGAAACGTGCTAAACAGTACCCAGCTGTCTTAGTGTTAAAGAGGCAATAATAGCCTCTTTTGTCTCCAGTACACTTGGAAAACCACTTAAATAACAAAATTCAAATGGGAATAACCAGCATTATTCAGCATGGTGGTGCCCCACTCGTCCAGCGCCATTAGGTCGGTCACACTACCTTCTCCTCTATCTTTCATCTCTTGTAAACGAAGCCTTGTGCATTTCTCCACTCCCTGTCTTTTCACCACATTAACAGATAGAATGGCTGATGAGAATTAAATGCTAAGTGAAAGTAACCTCTCCAATGCTACTTTATATAGTCTTTCTTTCTCGCTTTCTCTGCCATCTTAGGAGGACGAGGATGTCGATGTGGTGCTGGGTTTCTTTTGATTAACTAAGTCCATGTAGAGTTCTGAACGCAGAAATCGAGGGTACGAGTCTTTCTCCATCAGGCCATATATCCTCCTCTGGGCCAGGTCGAAGCAAGAACGATCAATGTTTTGCACGTTTTCTTTAGTATGTTCCCTGGTGTAGGAATCCAGATTCACCTGGAGGACAAACAAAAAGTCATTACTTCCAAGTCAACAGGCTTTTTAATTCATGCTACAACTAGGTTACCAACAGTCTAGATAGAACACATGTATGCGGATTTCCTCCCAGCCCATTTATGGACTGTCTATAGACCTCATTCTCCAGGAGGGCCAACTTCCAGCTGAGTTCTGCTGTATCCCTAATTAAACACATCTGAGCCCATTAATCAAGGACTTCAGGATCACTAGAAACTTCTAGGCTGTTGTGTTGCAGCAAAACTGGCATCTGGACTGGAAAATGGCCCTTAAATGTGTATATTGTGAGGAAATGGTAACAGCTACTTCCAATGCAATATGACTGACTTTATGGATCATCCAAGTCTTTTGAATTTTTTCCACATGAGAAAAAAAAGCCTGCCTATGACTATGAAATTGAAATAGTCCCAATTGACTATGAAATACTCAGTGCTTTTTCTTTGTGGAAATTCTGACAAGTCATAATAGCTTTGTTTCCGTGACATTTTCTTTAAAACCATTCATAAATATTGGCACACTAAATCTATTTAACCTTTAAAAGGAGTGAAAAACCATCCCATATAATTTAGTATATTGTTAATTATGGTTGCCCAAAGTTTGATTATTCTACTAACTCACCGCTTAGTGTTTATTGAAAAGACAAAGTCCTGAAACTAAAAAAAAACAGTTGAGAAAAATATTATTTTTATATATAATCTTGTTTCTAAATGGCACATATAAACTGAAATTGGTCATTTAAGCTGAGATCTCGACGCTGAAAGTCTTCGAAAAATTGTCTTCGAGGTCCTGCTGCTGATTTTGAATTTCCAAACTGCTTTTCAAGTTTGCAAAATGAAAACATGCACTCATGCTATCTGCTCTGTGTTGTGCGGCCAAAAGGGAGGCCATTAGTCAGGCATTACATCATATCCTCCATGGCTGCTTCTTTGACCAATTTTTTAGGCTCATGACACAAAGAAGTTTATTTTAAGAACATTTCCAGCCCTGGTTTTTTAAGCAGCTAAATACAGAATGGTGGCATTGTTCATCTGCAGTGAGCGCTTCTCAACCATTCCCAGTTAATATCTGGCCTGACTTTTCATGTCAAACATTTACTTGTGTGTAAAATTTGAACTAAATATGAAACTTTATCCTCACCTCCTTACAAGACTGGATGGCAATGAATTCCGCAAAGATTTTCTTAGCTTTTGATGCCATCTTGGACTGTGATTTAATCTTCTTGTAATCCTCGCAGGCCAGCCAGAAATCCAGATTCTCTTCACTAAACTCTGTGCGCAAGAAAGCTCTAAACGCTGCCAGTCCATCTGATGAGGGAGAGGGAAAAACAAAGAGGCAGAAAAGGGGAGATGTTATTGGATGGATAAACAGAACCATGGCAACGGCAGCCTTCACTGAAGAGGCAGCACAGAGCGCCAAACCCTACTTAATGCCTAAACATAAGAACACGACTCCAACCAACTATTTAATTACATTTATTCTCCTCCAAGACTCCTGCTTCCATGTCCTGGGCGCCACGAAACATTTTCAGAATTATTCTATTATTATTTTTTCAGCATTTCTTATTTGAATTAAGTTCCTGACTCACTTTCAGGAACTCAGCATGAAATTCAAACCCATTATTTGTACTGAAGGTTACTTTAGCTGCCAAGCACAAAAAGGTAAGCACTGCAGCGAAATGATAATATTTGCACTGATTTTATGTAACCATCATTATTATCCAGCTTATGATTATATTACAGCTTATGCATCGCAGTGACTTCCTTATACAGTAGCATTACACACATTTTTGAAGATTTCCTTTCAGCACTAAAGGCGCCCAGTATTAAAATAGAAGGAAGTGTGGCCCCGTCCCAAAGCACGCAATCACCTTTCCGTTCGCATAAGAGCCTGCTGATAACAGCATGTGGATGCTCTCAGGTTTTTAAAAAAGGGAAACAATCGCTGCGGAAAAAGACATCTCCTGCCTATAATCTCAGGATCTAGTTGCATCACAAGCACTTTTGACTTCACAAAACAAGTGAATTTGATTACAAAACCATGCCTTTGATGATGAGCTTTTGCCTGAGTGCTTTTATCTGTGGTTTTTCCCTAACTCCATACGGATTTAGGATTCAATTCATCTAGGATTACTATGAGAGCCATTGCCCATGTTCAACAGACCGTTCTTTCAGTGACTCAGAGCAGGAAGTCGAGAGAAAGCATGCATGCTTAACACGCTGCAACAATGCAGTCATCATCCCTGTGGATTCAAGCCAAGCCAATGGAATCAAATACATCCAATCTAACAAGTACATTACATACATGAGATAAGGAAGTGGAATAAAGGGAATATGTCTTACATTTGTGGATGAGCAGCTTGTCCAAAGATTCTCCCCACTTCATTGCCTCTTCAGGAGTGGGCCTGCAAATAAAGGCAGAACGGTTTTTCAGCAAACCCATCTCTGTCAGGTTTCTCATTGTGTGACCCATTCGAAGCTCTGCCCTTCTGTTGATTGAGTGTGTGAGCGTCTGTCGGAGTGTGTGAGAGTCTGAGCAAGTCTCTCTTGGATGGCCTCTTTTATACTGCCCACTGTAGAGAGGAGGGGGTGGGAACAGGCTGCTCCAATAGGATTACGTGTCAGCCGGAGGCCCCGCCCACAGCTTCGCTCAAAGACTCATTCTTGCCTTCATTGTCTGTCTAAACTCAGCACCTACAGTCTGCAGCTTTAACACTTACTGTGACACTGCCAAATAAGGAAACTGTATCTAACAGGGGAGTGTTATTAATCATAAAACCATCAATCGGATCATAGAGTTCCCTTAAAGATGTGCACTTCACAACTGTCTTTTTTATTTTTACCTACTTACAACTTCTGTGCACTGATTTATAGATTTGTACCATGATATATTTTATATTCTGTAGTTCATAGCTGAACACACATTTAAAATGCTGATACTAACAATTTTACTCATCACTGCAATTTAAATGTTTTGCATCATAATTTAACCCTTTGATGCATTACTTACTCTACATTAGATAGATCTTTTATAGCCCTTTTAATAAACATAGTATATAATTATTATATCAATGACGATCAAATGTATATTGAGTTATTGTAAATTTGTTGTGTGCTTTTGTCATTTTTATTTATTCATTTTACAGTCTAGTTTTATTTATAACTGTTATTATTATTATAATTATTATTTAATTTGTATTTTTTGGCAACAAACTGAAATAGTTTAAATTTAATATTTTATTTTATTTCAGTTAGAGTTTTTTTTTTTTTTTGAAAGTAACAAAATGTGTTTTTGTTTTACTTTTGGATAACCCTGTGACAACGTGGTGATTAACCATATGTCTGTGGAATATTAAATATACATTACTACCATCTGTTTTACTTTTGAAGTACAGATGTGCAGTTCTCTTAAAATTAATCATTTATTTTGGGGAAGCACTAAAGTAAATGTTTATAAATGCATGCTAAACTATATTATTTACAATTGCAAAAAAGAAAAAAAAAAATCTAAAAGATATCTTTTTAAACCTTTCTCAGTGTGTCTGCCTCTTTCATCCCACACACATGAGCAGAGAGCCACCAGCTGGATCATTACCCAGGAAGCAGGCAGACATCACACACACACACACACACACAAACACACATGCTTACTTGACAGACTTCATGGATTTGTCGAGCTTGCCGACTGGGGTGCTTCCGGGAGACTCATTCCTCCTCCTCAGGAAAGCGAGTCGGTTCTTCATGTCTTTGGCCCTGCACAAAAATGCACAGAAGGGAAAGAGTTGAGTTCTGCAGGTCATAAACAAACCAACAAATCAATCGAAGGCATGGAAAACACGACCCCATAAATCCAAATCAAGATTGGCTAATTCAGTAACCCATAAAAAAGCCGTACATGTTTTCCTCAATCCTCAGTTATCAAAGTTGCGAGGACGCTTAAAGTTCCCAGATCCGTTTTTTGAGAAACTCTTTCTGCCTCTCGTCAGTCTCTCTTCCTTCTCGCCTGTGTCTGAGCGAGAGGATGAGTGAAGGGAGGGTTGTGCCACTCTCCATACCATCGCTCCGCTGTTCAGGTGCCACCGGGAGTCCCGGAGGCCCTAACCTAGGGCCGATGGGCCCCGGGGACCGCTGTGGAGTGCAGCTGCATCTCCAAATCTCCTAAAACCCCTGTTCACCCCTGGATCCACATCTCAGGAGATGTGCGCTGAGCTCAGGAACCTCCAGATGCCCGTCCTCCCTCTGCCTGACCTCACGTACCTCTTCCAGAGGAACACGCTTTGCACAATTTCCGCCCACTGATTTCCACTGTGGCTTTTGCAGATCCTCTGCCCTCATCAGCTCCATTTGGCCTCTCATAACGTAGGCACAGGCTGATGACAGTACCAAAAAAAGAACCTGAATTCCATTTTTGGCCCTCCCAAGGCCACCGTTCCCACTTAAAGCACACACTGAGTGTTCCTGTGGACCGTGATTATACAATAGGCATGAGTTGGTGTTGTTAGAGACAACATTAAGTTAATATAATTCAAATACCCAATAAATAATTATTCTGCCACACAGTACATCAGGGTAATTGTTCAGCTGTTTACAGTTGCTGAGCTACATAGGAACTTGATGCTCTGTATATTGGCTGCTGTATTACAACTTATCTAAACAGAATTTAGTGTCAGAGCTATTCATTTTGCGATCTGTCACTGTTCATTGTTCTTTTTTGTTCTTCATACAGTTGGTGTAAAAATATTTTAACTGTGTGTATATATATTGTTCAAAGTGGTTTTGTGTGTGTTTTCAATGTTTTTAAAGATGTTTATTTTAACAATTTGAAAAAAAAAAAAAAAATCTATGTAAATGTATTGTAAAATGTAATTTATTCCTGTGGTTAAAGCTGAATTTACAGCATCATTACTCTAATCTTCATTTACACATGATAATTTGCTGCTCAAGAGAGACTTGATTATTAATGATGATTGATTATATTAGATTTCTTTTCTGAAATCGATTGATTTTTTTCGAATTCTTTGATGAATCTAAGGTATAACGATTATATTTGACAAAATAAAGTTAGCATTTATTTGAAATCCAGTTATTTTCTAACAACGTAAATGACTTAATGTAAATGTAAATTGAATCAATTGTGATTTATTTCGGCAATAATACAGTATTTATGGAAGTAATAGTTGGTTATGCATTGATTGGAGTCAACAGCGTGAACATTCTTTGCAGGGCGACATTAGAAATAAGTCCAATTCTGTAAAAAGTGCTGGCAAATAATCTGACCAAAAAATGTTTCACTCCTCTGGCTATGATGACGGAATGCGTAGACGAGCCTCAACAGGAAAAAGGAAGTCTGCAACTATTTATGACATCTTATGTTGCCCTGTAGGCCGGGGCTGCTAAAAATTCCCCCTCTTTAAAGAGGACTTGCTGGTGACCATGCCGGCCAAAATACAACGCCAGGTTCTTCTCTTTCCAAAAAACTACAACACAAATCCTGAGCGAAAAGAATTCAAGCATTTACTTCTAAACTAGAAGTACCCGCAAGTTCCAAAGCTATGGCTGTTAGTATCTAAGAATCAGAAAGATGGGAAATTAGATGATGAAACGTTAGTCAGCCGTGGTGTGACTAACTGAGAGGAAGTTCCTCTCACCAGATGTTTCAGAAAGGCAACAAAGCTATTTTAAAGCTATGAAATGAAAAAAAAAGTATTAGTCTAAATGCTACACACCTATAACTTATAAATACGAGTATAAAACTTAATTTGATACATTATTTATTGCTGGTGTTAACCTTTAAGAATGTTGTCAACAATTGAAACTATTATCTAAAATCTTACATTCAAATCTGTTTTATATTAAGAGCTGTGACGTTTGACAAAGGGATTTACACACAAACATTTTTTATTTTGAATTCTCTGGTAGGACATAAGAATGTGAAAGCGCTCAGAATTGAAACCCTCCAGAGTCTGCTCAGATAACATCAGAACTGCTGAAATCATCAGGCTTTTTGGGAGATAAATTGACTCACACACATGACTTAGATTTCAAACAGCTCTCAAAACACTGAAAATGCCAAATAATGCAGGATTTTGGAAGGGTTCCGACTGATTGCAAATTTGTATGTCAAACTTCGCCCACTTGCGAAAGAAACGGAGTGGAGGAAACAAATAAATCACAAGATATTTAATTCCAAAGCTCTCTTCGTATAAAAATAGAGTTTTTACAAGGAATAAATGAAAGTTGGTCAATTGGAATGTGTCAGATTGATTGATTTTTAACTTCCAGTGGGAGATCTGGCTTAAAATGAGAAGGTCTGAGAAGAAGGGTGTTGGATCAGATGCAAGGGGAAAGATTCTCATCAGTTTATGGGCTTTGGAAAATATTTAGAAGTGTAATGAAACACTTTATGATCCTGGTCGGGTTTCACTGTGATCTTATAAGCTGTGTAGCATTGGTGAAAACAAATGAATGCAAACAATAGGAAAACTGGACTAAGAACAGTCTATGAATTGCGCAGACAGTGACATAAGGCTGAGTTTGTCCTCATTTAGTGCACAGAAATCACAGGTTTTGTAAAGCTCTCAGTAACATTAAATACAATGCTGCCACCTACTGGACATGATCATTACCAACACTATACTTAAAGTTTAGAAATAAACTTGCTAGCCTCTTGACAGAAAGAGAACTCAGTGGAAATTCAAAGGATTGGCAAAACAACAGCAAAATAAAGAATTAGACATTCCATTCATTCCATTTAAACGTGTATATGAATTAAAAAAATACACACACACACATAACATAGACTAAATCCAGAAGAGCTGTGCCATTGTCTCAAAGACTCTTTAAGAAAGATTCTTGCCAAACTAAAATACTGTTAAAATTTTAAGCACTCGTGTAACAAAAAAATGCTTTCAAAAAAAGATTTTAAAATTCAATTAACCTCTGTAATCTAAATAATATCAAAGTTTGGTGTGACCATCCTTAAAAGCATAAAACAGCTTTTAAAATAAAAGTGCTTAAAAGGTTCTTGTCATAGAAGAACCTTTTTTGGTTTAGCAAAGAACCGTTCAGTCAAAGAATATATTATAAAACCATCTTTTTCTTAGCTTTTTATTATCTGAAGAACCAACTTTTGTCACAAAAAAACAGAAAGGTTCTTCAGATGTTAAAGGCTCTTTATGGGACCATTTAGACAAAAAGGTTCTTCTGCCACGATGAAGCACTTTTATTTTAAAGAGTGTGCACATGGCTTTACAGATAGGTCTCTTAAAGCAACTTGGTTGCCACAGTTCTTTTAGATTTATTCTGTCTCTAGTTTTTTCTGTTTCTTCATGTCATTACATGGACTGGATGATGGTGAGACCATCTCTTTGTGGAGCACTGACTGGAACAAAAGCATCACTGAATTATTACAATTAATAGAAATACATTCACTGACATAAAAAAAAAAAACTAGGTGCTTCACAGAGACATTTTTTAAAGTTCATATCTTTTTCTTTCATGAAAATATGAATTTCCTTTAGCAAATACTATGAGCAATGTATGACCCACACAAAGTTCTGATGTCATTAATTGAGTCAGTAATGGTAAATTTAGAAGTTGGCAACTTCTCTAAAATACTTGGAAACAGCCATCAACAAATGATAGAGATAAGAAACCATACTTAACTTTTCATGTGCATAATAATAAACCAACTTTTAGATAAATAAAGTTTGCTACAGGCGTAGAAAATCCAGATCATATTTAGTGTCTTTCTTATAACCACTAGCAATCCACATTCAGTGAGCATTCCTCTGTGTGTGTGTGTGTGTGTGTGTGCACATGGCCAAGGAAACACCCTCTTGCCATTCTGTGCCACAGTGTTGAGATTCCACACTGCTTTGCAACACTGTTGGTAATGGCCATGTGGCATCAGTCTGCCTGCCCTTCTGCACGAGAAAAATGCCACGCCAGTGAAAAGTGTTCCAGAGCATTAGTTCAGCTATAAAAAAGAGGAGGAAAGTGAACTGAAATATCACTCAAACACAAACTTGGCCTTCTGGCTAAGATTAAGCATAGTAACAGTGCTGTTACAGTACTTCCCAAAAATGTAGTGTGAGCTTCACCAGAGGAAAATAAGACGCACTGCATGCCAGGTTTATTGCTCTTTCATAGCCCAGGAGACTAAATAGCGATCTCAGCTATGTTTCATTTAAAGAAACAGTTCACCACAAAATGAAAACTATTGAATTCAAAATGCATAATAATAATTGAAAAAGTCAATCCCCTGTTGTCCTCTCACATCAAAAATGCACCAGCATATTTGTTTTGTACTGTTATCATTTGTAACTTCTCACCAGATGACTAATTCACTGGAGAAAGCAATTTAATGAATAAAGGACTTGGATTAGAAATAAAAATTCTTTTATTATTTGTTTCTGTTAAAACAGAGTTTTTGGCTTCATGGGATTTTAATTTATGTACTGGTCTGGATAAATGGATTATTGATGTTTTTATCAGCTGTTTGGGCTTTTATTCTGTCAGCACCCATTCACGGCATATGACTGATTGATGAGCGAGTGATGTGATGTAATGTAATATTTCTACATCTTGGCTGGTCTGAGAGCATATTTTCAGTACATTTTCATTTTCGAGAGAACCTTTAAATACCACATTTGTATTACATTACACATTTGGCTATGCTTTTAGCTAAAGCAAATTTCTTGCATTTAGTTTTATCAGTTTTAACTCCGACTTGAAAAAAAAAATGGAAAGAATCTTCTATTAGCATGATTTATAATCATTTTTCACACCTACTAATCTGCAAGTTTAATCTTTTGAACTGTTAAGCTCTTTAATGAAGACTTTTATGCTATATGGCATAGTGTCTGAAACGTGACTGCATTGCTTGTGCAAGGCAGCAGTCAAATGTCTATCATGCTTGAGAGATCGTGACCCCTCATTTAGTGAAAAAAACACTGGACTAATTATCAAGCAGAAGCAGCTGCTCCCGCGCCTCCTCACGGTACAGGCCTGTAATCTCTCGGCAGGAAGGACACGCCCTCACTGGAATTTATCAAATTAGGATGCTCTGATCCAGCTTCTTCGAGTCTGTTGACAGGCATTTCCCCACGGCCTGCCCTGCAGGGTAAGCCAGAGATAGAGGAGGAGAGAAGATGGTTGCAAGCCACAATTATCTCCAGGCTTTGCCAATTCCCTCTCTGCCCGGTTCATATTACTGCCCATAATAGAGCTCAGCGCTATTCCAGGCAGTGAAACCAGGACACTTGCTGTGGGAAAGACTTCGAACGTGACAACTATTGTGATGACTTGTGGTAGGACTTCACTTTAAAACAAATGCAATGTGGGTTCATGTCCTCATAGGACTCCTGTTTCTAAAACGCTGGATTTCTGTACCATAACACTGATTTAGCTATGAATTATGTCATATTTGTTCAGCTTGTGTGCGTGCATTCTGAGCATAATACATAAGCTCTTGTTATGACTCATCATCACATTTAAGTCCTTTTCTTCAATTAACCTTCGCTTCAGTGCCTTAATAGAGATTTCCTGGATTTTTGCAACTTAAAGCTTAGAAACTTTAGAGTAGATATTTGAAATTGTATTGCATTGATGACAGATTTTTTTTCAATTTATTTTTAGTTATTTCTTTTGTAATTATTTAATTTTATTTGAAGTTCAAGTATGTTTTAAAATGTATTTATTCATTTGTTCTTACTAATTATGTATTTAACGTTTTTATTTATAACTTAATTTATACATACATATATATATATATATATAATTAGTATTATTACCAGTATTGTTTTACATGAATTTTTGTTTTAAATAACAGTGAAGCACATTACCCCTTATAGGCCCCATTAAGGTAATAATATACTATTTAAATTATAATTTTGCATCATTTATTTAATCGGAAGAGCGTC
>JAUCNO010001334.1:1386700-1397169 GCA_032353835.1 Enteromius viviparus | reverse complement strand
CCGCTCTCACGGCTCGCTCCCCAGACAGCACGCCAAATTTGCTTATTCATTATGAGGAAAGCGTGAACTCTTGAAATGTGCTATTGCCCTACACTGACCCTACACCTGAACCTACCACTTACAGGAAACACCAGTGGTTTTCAAACCCGTCCTACAAGCACCTCTGCCCTGCACATTTTGCATGTCTCCCTTCTCAGACAAACCTGATTCAACTTATCAGCTCGATAGCAGAGACAGCAAGACATGAATCATGTGTGTCCACTGCCCTACACCAACAACACACCCTTAGCCTATAGAAACTTTGTGCATTTTTACTTTTTCAAAAAACTCACTCTGTATGATTTATAAGCGTCCTTGTAAATCACCTTCTCCTTGTGACACCTATGTCATACAAATTTGTGTCCTCATATGTCACAAAAAATTTGCACACACAGAGATACACACACACACACACACAGAGAGAAAGAGAGACAGACACACACACACATTTACTTATCTAAATGGGGATATTACCCTGTATAATAAAGAGTAAAAAAGTACTTTTTATACCAGTTTTACAAACATGGATATCCCCAAAGGGAGGGTTCTGAAGCAGGTTTGCCTCATGTTCTGCTAAAAATTTGTACCCAAAATATGGTTAAACTGGTAGACTGTCTGTTGTGACTTTAGCACATTTTATGTTTTTGTTCAATGTAATCCAAAATAATCTTTGGTTTTCTTTTTGTTAGCCATTTTGAAATAAATTGGAGTATTTAATTTTTCCTTAACATTTGAAACATGTTAAAAACATTAAATTACTATGTAAAAATGTGTGTGATGTTGTGAGAATGTAGTGCAAGCAACAATGACTGGATGAAGTCCGGAATGAACAGTCAAAAAAGAACGATGACAAAAATAATAATGTTCATTTTGTTATGTTAAGCCACAAAGTTGCCTACCCCTGCTTCTTTATGTGTTCTCAGACAGAACTCTTACATAGGTGTTTCTAGGAATTACAATTGATCGGCTACACTGTCAGTGCAAATACTTTCATATTTCCCCTTAATATGAAACAGATATTATCTTCTCAGGGAGATACCTAACCTGACCTTTCATTACAAATGTAAGAGAAAATACAGATAATAAATCGAGATCTCTCAGGAATCCATTTATACATTGGCCAAGCTAGAATGATGAGACCTTTTTTTCCATATCCATGTAGGAACCATGCAGAAACATCTCTTTCAATTTCAAATTTCAAAACTCCTGATCACCTTTAATTTTCCCTATTGACATAAGAGATAAATATGATATGATATCAGAAGTCACTGTAGATTGATTATTCAACCGTTGATGACATTTTGTCTAGATGTGTAAATTCAGTTGAGAGATAAGAAGACAAATGGTGTCATAATGTTTAATATTGTGATGTCAATCAACTATACAGTAAATGAGGCCTTATTTTACAACTCGCACACATTCCACTCGCACTATAACTACACTTCTGTTTTTGCATATGCTGCATTGTGGGCATTCACTGAGTCATGTACAAAAATAAAAGCGTGTGTGGACTCAACTAGGCCATCTTGGTCTGGGTATAAATAATCAGGAAAGGAAACAATGAGTGTGGTAAAAAAAATATTTAAAATTAAGCACCTCTCTGGACTGATATGTGAAAGGAAAAGGGAGAAGTATTGCTTCAGAAAAAGGTGAATGCGTGACGGTTGACTGTCTTATCCACTGTCCCAGTTTCCAGTTTAGTACTATTGTAATGTTGTTTGGCTGTATCAAACAATCTATTTGAACTTAGTCTAAACTGACATTCTGCAAAATAAAGGATAATTAAATCTGTATATGCATACATTGTGTATCAGCATTACGTCCAATATATAATTTTTTTAACCTGGTCCCAGACTGGATAAATCAGAAAATGCATTTTTGTTGTGGAAGGCCAATTCATATATCTTCTGAAACGATGATGTTATCAGCCCACGTCTCGACACCACTGTCACCACTGCATCACATAACAGCGACAAAAACATGACCAAATACTGAACGATTGTCTCTTTATTTACTAGCATTAACTCAGATTAATTATTTTATTGTTCCATGTAATTTGTATACTGTACCCAAGGTCTAGGCACATAATCCAAGTCTTCTTTGATTTTAGTGTATCTCAGTGGCAGAATTACAGTGCCATATGCTGGTCTGGCATGTATACTACATTGTTTTGCATCTAATGAGGGGCGCTAAGACATAGGTTAACACGTGAACCCAGACAGCTTTTTATTATTGTTGATATGGGTATGTATCGCGGTGGTTCTGAATTTAAATATGCATGGGCTGCTGCTAAAAGTTAATGCTCTGTTATGTTGGAAATATGCCCTACACCAAATCCAACCCTAAACCTACCCAATAGTGTTAACAAATGCAAAACTGATATTAAAACTTCATCTCTGTACTCCATTAGCTATTGAACAAACCATTTCTCGCTAAAAAGTGCACCCAGATACATTTATGCCATGAGACTTACAGTTTTCACATGAGTTTGTGTTTCTAGTCCTGCTTTCACATGTGTATGAATGCAAGTGAATTCGGTGCAAAGTCTAGTGTTACTTCGACTTAACAGCAGCTGAAACAACAGAATCAGAACAGCTGCAAACTAATAGTGTGTATGTGTAAAATAAAGCACTCCCATGACATGCACTACTTGCACTGAGCTCCAGTGAACTTCTGATTTTAAAATAATGTGGTCAGTTATTTCATGCTTATGCATGTATTCAATCTGCTGTAGTCACCTAGTTCCCCAAACACCTCTTAAAATAAGTGTCTACAAGAAGATTAAACCACTACAACCCTTTTAAGAGGCAGAGAGATATTCAGTCAGTGGAATATTAAGTTTTAATCCCTCAAGCGGATCGGGGAAAGCAGTGGCTGCTAAACATACCAGATCATTTCACCACCGATTAGCCTAAGACACTAGGCCTGAAAGACTAAAAAATACTGTCAGTACTCTAAACATGTCTCTTCGGGCCTCTTAGAATTCATTTAAGCATAGAAGATCAACATGATCAATAACTGAAAACACTGTTAAGATGAATCACATTTTAGATATTTCTATTTATATATATTTATAAATACATTCACACATAAAACAGTTTTCTGCTGTATTTTGATCAAATAAATGCAGCCTTGGTGGAAAAAAATCTAACCCTAAATGTTTTAAAGAGTGTAGATGTCCTGATTTTTTTCACAGATGTTGTACTAAACAAAATATGAAAGTATTTTCTGCTCTTTGAATGTGTCTCAAGACCCTCTTTTTCATCCCTATAGCACAGTATGAATTCTGAAGTTAGAAACTAAATTTAAAAGCTTATGGAAATAGTTTATTCTTAGAATAATAAGGGATTGCAGACCAACAGGGATGACTAGTTTGTTCCAATGAGTGTCACCAAATCTGTATATTACAAGACTGTTTTACATATTTAAATTTGAGTCACCATATCAAAAGAAACTTGGACAATGTCCAAGTTTTGCTCAGACAGTTCCAGTTCAACATCTTTCTCTCAATTGTGTTGACTTGAGCACAGGGCAGTTGGTGCCATGAGGAGCCATTTTAATTCTATTGTTCTGTAGGTGTGAAAAGTGTTAATAAAAACCTAGAGACACTTTGGCACAGTTCACACCTTACAATACAAAGGATCAGATTAACTGTCTGTGAAGAGCTTAACACAGTATCACTCAAGATAAGACTTGCACACACACTCACAAGATCTAGTAAACTATGACAACAACATTATAACCATCAAGAAACTGAAAAATCCTAACAAACTGTATACTTTTAGAGCATAGACAATTAAACATAGACGACATACAATGCTACGTTTAAATTTAGACAATTATGAAAAGGGTAGAGTGTCCCATGTTAAAGATTACAATTTAAACACCCAACCAATCTAAACACTGACTACAATCAATCTGTTTCCCAATCTGATTTACTATTGTATTCAATAAAATGAACACTCAAATACTGGTTCAACAATATAAATCTATTTTAGTAACACTTTATAATAAGGTTCCATTTGTTAACAATAGTCAATAATAATACACTTAAAATTATTTTCTGAAAAGAACATTGAACAAAATCTCAAAAGCTTTTACTCATCTTAGTATTCCAATGTTTAATAATATTGTGCAAAAGACTTGTTTCTGTTTATTTTATTTAACTGACCCTAGCTAACATGAAATTTAAACGAGAAGTAAATTTTTTTTAAGTCACCATAACAAATACTGTAACAATGTATTGCTTATTGTAAGTTAATAAGCATTAACTTATGGTAACAAATGGGAGATAAACCAAAGCATTGCCATTCTCTTCAAAAAGCAAATCACGTCATTGACTACCATTGTATTTGGCACAGTTGTCACAAAACCAGTAGAACTTTCACTATTAGATTAAAAGAATTAATATAGAACTGAAAACCAACAATGAAATTTTCTGAGAGCTCTTAAATATATCCAAACATCATTTTAAATGATAAACTAAGCAACTTCTGGAGACTGATAACTCTCACCAGGACCAGTGATAAACATATAATGCAAAGAAGATCGGAATGGGACTTACAGGTTTTTGGATTTCTTCTTCTTGGCCCCGTCAGGACCCACGTCACAGCTGCATTCAGAGCCGGCGCTCAGCTGTGGAGAGACCAACAGTCGGCATCATGAAGTAAGGAAAGCAAAGCAGAATTCCAGTTCCACAAGTAGCTAAAGTTAATCCTCACCGCCTGGTACAGGCCATAGCACTACACTGTGTGTGAGGGTATGTGTGACCCTGGTTTCTGTAATCCTCAGCAGCGAGTATGTGAGATTGTCTGCGTTTGTGATAGGCACAGTTGGCCTCCAGCCATGCCTGGATTAAAGCAAGGGGCTCAGACTGTGGAGTCACATTACACTTCCTGTCCTCGGAGGGATATAATAGGCTGAATGGACTGAGGAGAAAACAGGGGAAGGGGGAGCGAAAGTGGGCTGTCAGTCTGAAGGTTTGAGAGCACTCTGTATGTAGAAGAATGAGCCATTGTGTGCAAGTCCCATCTTGACCCGTGGTCTGGCTGTGGCCAGCTTTTCTTGGTCCTCGCAGTTGGACAAATATTTCCCCTTCGGTGTTTATAATGTTTTGTATCGCGTCTGAGCCCCCTGAGGATTTATCACACCTCTGAAAATAAGGACTTCTCAAGCAAAAACACTGTTTCAACAAACTCTTGTGGCAATGGCACATTATTCTCTAAACTTGCAAAGTGTCTACTTTATTGTGGTGTACAATGTTAAGGAGTAATATCTGAGTGTTTATTAAATAAATAAATAAATGCATATGCAAAATATATATTTTTGGATGTATATTACAAGCGTAAGTGTAAAAAAAGTAGGCTGTTGACTTAATTTGTGGGTATCACTGAATGTTGGGAGAACTGTATACATCACTATTTCTGTCGTTATTTTGGGTTGTGGCTTTTTTTTATTGGAGACTTTTTCCAGATGCATGTTATTTTATCAATAACGTGTTTATAAACTAGATATGGGAAATATTCATTTAACACCAACTTTAAAATAAAGTCCATCATTTCTATTAGGTATTTACAACTTACCTCAGTACAGGGGTAGTTCAAAACAACTCTACACAGAAGCGTTTTATTATTATATTAAATACAGGTATCTATAAGTACACCCCTTAGCATTAATTAAGGCAGTGGGCATGATTGAGTTATCTCACAGTCAAAAAGCTCTTTAAATGGGTAGCTCTGTATTTAGATGGGAGAGTTATCAGAACCCACCCATACTCTCACAGGGTCAGAACGGTCAGCTCTGGCATCACAATAAAGCAACTAATCTTAGGACCCTGAATGTGGGAAGCAGGAAACCCAGATTCCCAGAGGAGCAATATCTGTAATCTCTGATGCCAGGAGTAGTTGAGGTTGCATTATAGATTTTTTTTCCTCTTTACCTCGCAATTGTAGATGCTTCACTGACTTTACAATACTGCAGTGAAAAAGTTTTTAAATGTCACATTATATTCACTTTCAGCTGCTGGATAGAAAAACAAAAATTGGGATAGCACACATACAGTGACATGCAAAAGTTTGTTCACTTCTAATTGTTGTGAGTTACTTACTATAAATAGTTAAGAGAGTAAAAAATGAACTACTTTCTAATGAGTGGGCTATACAAGGTCCGTATATAGTTTTAGTGTGCATTCACACCTGTCTCGTTTGGTTTGATTGAATTGAACTCAAGTTCACACTTGGTGTGAATCATATGGGCAGGTGTAAATACAGCAATCACACTCGGGTGCGGAACAAACCAGCTGAAAAAGTGGTCTTCGTCTGGTTTCACTGTGAACTAATGAATCAATGACTTTAACATATGTGTGGGTTTGTTTACGAATTCTGGTTCTCTCACAAAAAGGGCAGTGTGAAAGTGAATCACACCAAAAAAAACCCTAGCAGACTTTCACGGTGTGAATACACTCTTAGGGTATAAAAAAAGAAATGTGCACCATGCAAGAGACTTGAGCTCTTAGATAACCATTACCAAGGACATTGGTTGTCTATAGCTTGATCCAAACTATTGTTAGGAAAGGCCAGCTGATGCAATTTCAAAACTTTATAAATACTCTGACAACACAAAAGTCCCAACAAGCAAAAAACATTGGTTCCTCTGAGCAATAATTCCCTTGGTTTGTAATGTGATTAAGAAATGGCAGTAAACATGAATGGTGGAGGTCAAGCTAAGGTCTGAAAGACCAATAAATCTTTCAAAAACAACTGCTGCTAGGATATCAAAGTATCTGTATGACAGATTGTGGTGCTGAACTAGATATACCTTTGTGGATGAATCAAGTCAAAAGAGCTTCCCTGCCTCATCGCTGCAAAATTCACTTTCTGAAGCTACCAAATAGACATCCAAACAACCTTGACACATTTTGGAAACGTAAAATAATGAAGTAAAAAAATGTTAGGCAGTAATGAGCAAAGGAAAATTTCATTAAAAGATCACCTCTGCAACACCTCAATGGGTTTAGATGGATCATGTTTCGCGATTATGTTGAAGCCAGTGACTTGAGGAACATTTTACTGCTAGAGGAAAGAATAAATCAAATTAAATAACTGGAAACAAATATTCTGAAAGCCAACATCAATGTCTATAAAAAAAATTAAAAAAAAAGATGATAACAGGGTGGCTTCTATGACAGAATCCTGCTCCTAAACACATGCAAAATCCACAATGGACTATCTTAAGATGTGCAAGTTGAAGCTTTAGCCATGACTCTTACTGTCCCCTGAACTAAGCATCACTGAAAATCTGGATACACAGTCAAAAGAGCAAGACGAACTAAGAATTTACAGAAGTAAAACTGGGCTTCCATATGTGCTTAAACTGAAATCCATCAGTTATGCTTGTTTTGTACCTAAATGTCTATACATTAAGCCATTGTATCTAATGGCGCTTTTCCACTGCGTGGTACGACTCGGCTCGGCACGGCTCGTTACGGCACGGTACGGCTAGGTTTGCGCTTCGACTGCAGTTTAGTACCGCTTTAGAGTGGGCGGGATTATTCACGTGTCGTTACAGTTGTGCCGCCTCTACTGCCGTGACATCATCGTAAACGCGCCACAAACAAACACACAACAATGGAGCATTTTTCTTCCGCGTCGCTCTAACAGCTCTCGCTGGATCCGCTCCTTGGCTATCAACGAGAGGAACGTCTGTACTTCCTCAATAGACCACGAAACAGTCATTTTTGGTTAATACAAAAAGGTGCATTTCTTCAAACAAAACAGTTGCGTCCGATCCTTCGCTGGCTGTGCTGATTTAAATCTAGCAGGTCTCGTGTTGCAAGTTCAGTGACGATTAATGACGATTTTCTCCAGCTAATCAGCAACCAGCAGAGTTTACACGTCACGTTTTGGTAATAATCTCATATCCCAAACAAGACGTAAAGCAACATCAGACCCCAATCCCATTTATCCTCTGCCACCACACATCTCAGCATTTGTTTGAGTGTTTGGTAAACCATTCAACAAGCTGATCAGTCTGGGGATGGTAGACAGAGGACATTATCTGCTTCACCCAGAGCAGCCCGCAGAGGTCAGCCATTACCCGAGACATGAAGAGATTGCCCTGGTCGGTCAGTCTCTCTGCTGGGATGCAGACTCGGCTGCACAAAAGGAACAGCTCTTGGGCAATGGCCTTGGCGGTGGCTTTTCGAAGTGTCACTTGTTCTGGAAACTGGGTGGCCTAATCGACGATCACCAGGATGTGTTCATGCCCACGGGCAGACTTTTGCAGCGGCCCCACCACATCCATCCCGATGCACTCGACCAGCACCTCGAAGATGGGCAGCACAATGAGTGAACTGGGGGGAGGCCGTTTGGCGAGGTCTTATGACAGGCAGGACAACCCCTTAACCTTGGCCTCCAGGGCCAGCCAGTGGAACCTATCCCGGATGCGCTCAACCGTGTTGGCCGCCCCAAGGTATCCTGTTAGGGATGGGCGTGAGTCAACTATTTTCTATTTTTGACTTTGAAATCTGAAAAATGCTTGCTGTGCTTTGCATGGTGAGAACCAAAACAAACACAAAAATGAAAAAGTGAGAGGTGAGGATAAAAATAAGATCACTCCACCACTGTGAGAGGTGAGAATGAACACACAACAAGGAGAGATCAGAATAAAGCCCAGAAGGGTGGATTTATAAGCAAGTAATGTGCTCAACAAAGGTGCAGAGGGATGAGCAGTGACGTCTCCCCAGGAAGGTTCCAGTCCTTAGAGCTGCTGTGAGGTAGACTTGGGGAATAAACTCAGGCTGAGCGGTCACAGACTGGTTTCTAGAGTGAAAAGGAGAGAACAGGTTAGATCTCAGCCCCTTGGAGAATGTGTCACAGTCACCAGGGTGACATGCATGGCTTATCTGGCTGTGGGCTAACAATCTCCAGCTGGGGCCGATCAGCAAGCGATGAGGGCGCTGAGGTGTTCCTCGTTGGTTCCCAGGGCAACGCTGATCTGAACTCGGGGCGCTCGTCACAATATGCAGTTGGTATGGAAAGTATTCAGACCCCCTTCAATTTTTCACTATTTTTTTTATGGCAGCCATTTGCTAAAATAATTTTCATTTTTTACTCATTAATGTTCACACAGCACCCCATATTGACAGAAAAACACAGAACTGTTGACATTTTTGCAGATTTATTAAAAAAGAAAAAGTGAAATATCATATGGTCCTAAGTATTCAGACTTTTGTGGTTTTCTCCACACATACCCAACTAAGACCAAAAAGTTATATCTTGTTGTCATCAGACCAAAGAATCTTACTTCTCACCAACTTTGAGTCCTTCAGGTGTTTTTTAGCAAACTCCATGCAGTCTTTCATGTGCCTTGCACTTGCACTCGCTTCCGTCGATGCTTCCCTGACTGGTGGAGGGCTGCAGTAATGGTTGACTTTCTACAACTTTCTCTCATATCCTGACTGCATCTGTGGAGCGCAACCACAGTGATCTTTGGGGGCAACTAATTTCTATTGATTATCATTAAAGGCCTTTTCTTCGTACTTCACTTGATACATCCGAGATAAATTGAGACATCTAAGATGAGATCATCGCGCCAACTATGAGCTCACTAATCCGGTTCTCCGAACGCAATGGCTGTTGATGATTAGTATAGCTGGATTGAGTTGTCCAGGATTATTGCATGCTCGTAAGTTGGTTTAAAAAGCGACATGTATCGATAATAGAAACACTGATCACAACCCTTTTGATTGGTTAACAAAATGGCAAAAGAGCAAGCTCAATTTTTTTTCTCAAGTGGAGCAAGAGCTTTTATTAGTCGGTTGTGAAGAATTACTACGACGGTGTTTAGTGCCACCAAAAAAAAAAAAACACTAACCGCTTAATATCAAGAATATGATATTTATTAAAAGACAGATGCAAGCTCTCTTATTTAACTCCTTTTTAATACACCAAAAGCATTTATGTGGGATTATTAGCAGAAATTACATTGAGTGTAATATTCGTTGGGTCATATGCTTGGACATAATATTTTATGCCTTCCATTTGATTCGATATAATGCGCCACCCAATAGCAAAAAGATTGGTCCCTTTAGTACTTTTTAGTACTTTTTAAACAAAGTCTATCTTACAGTAATGTGTTGTTCTAGCTCTTTAATGATCAGATCGCTGCATTATATATACATATTCATTATTTGTAGCATGCCAGACATCCAGCAATTGCAATAATGTTGTGCTTTGTTGCTTTTGATATACAACAGCTCAACTTTCAAATGAATGTGTTTTTCCTTTAGTTTGAAGTGTATAGCAAGATATAAAAGTGAAGGAACATTTTAAAGGCATGGAAAACAGGCTGTATCATTCTGCCCCTGTCTGTCCTGTCTCCCCCGTGTCTTTGTGCATTTTGGTTTAGTCCAGTCCTGTTTGGTTTGCCCC
>JAUCNO010001334.1:1333546-1353719 GCA_032353835.1 Enteromius viviparus | reverse complement strand
ATACATATCCCAACCTTAATTACTGGAGGAGAGTAAGATGCTCCGGCGGGATCGGGTGGATTTACTTTTATGTAGGTCTACACTCACAATAAAAACAAACAATTTTGCTTAAATGTGCCTAAAAGAAAGAAACATTTTAATTTGATAATAAATGGTCTGTGTTAAATAGCAGGCGATCTACGAGCGCTCGTGTCCACTGTTGTAAGTTGGCGCTCGTGCACAATGCGAGTCTTCAGACAGAGGAGCGCTTCGTTCTGGTAAAACCACAAAAAAATTTCACACGAACGTGCCCTTGCTCTTGATATACAATCACTTAAATGAACAGCACTTTCGTTTTAATTAGAAAAAAAAAGACCTTTACGAGGGTGGATTAGAACTCACAGCCTCAAAACATTAAACATTTAATCTACCACTAGACCACCAGAGAACACTGTTACTGTAAAAAGTGATACAGTACTTGTGATGTTTAAATTTCAGCTTTTCAAATTCCACAACAACTACATAAGGAAGTGTTGAAGAACAACAAGTTGAGAAATCTCCACAAATGTGTGCACATTATAAACTTTATGAAAGGACGTTTCCTCTGCAGAATGATACTCACGTTTGTATCGTACAGTTACGGTTTAGCTTGCCTTCACAAGCATTGTGGGAAATGCCAGTCACATAAACCTCATAAAGCAATCAATCATCAAGCAAGTCACCTCTCGATGTGTATGTTTTGCTCTATGTGAAAATGAGTGCAAGAAACTTTATTTAACAGTTTACCACTTGCTTATCTCAGCAAGCTCCATTTATAACCAATAAAACACACACACACAAACAGACATAAATTATGAGGATGTTAAACATTTTGTATATGGTGTTCATTACTCGTTATAAAATGCAATAAATCCAAAACAGTATTTTCCATGTTCATGAAGCTTGGAATATTTAGAAGTAAAATTTGCAAAAACATGAAAAACAACTGAAAAATAAAACATCTATTAATTGAAAAAAATATTAAATGTAATTCTTAATTAAATCTGCTATGATATTAAATGAAACTGCAACATAAATGTTATAAAACAGCAAGGTAAACCAGCGTTAGAAACAGCTATTCCCGTCTCCTGGACACACACACACATAGGCATGCATACACAAACTGTGTCAAATTAGGTGTAAAAGCTCAATTCTGGTCCCATTAAAGCAGGTGTACCTTGAAAACAGGCATCTGAACACGTCTCTTTCACATGTGCTGATCCTGAATCCTGTCCAGTAGACGTCTCCTTCTGTACTTCTCCCTAGAAATGCACTGTAAGTTCCCTTTTGCGTCTATTTCTTCTATTCCAGTCTATCTGCTCTTTTGCTCTCTCTCTGTGGATTTGTCATACTCTGTCCACGGTTTCATTATGAGTTCCACAACATTTGCTGCAGACTCTGTCTGTGTGTGTGTGTGTGTGTGTGTTAGCAGCTGCTCTGAGGCGCGACTGTGCTGCTGAACAAAATGACTAGAGAGAGAGAGAGAGAGAAAAGAGAGGAGGACTGCCCATGTCCTGTCTCTCTCTTTCGTTCTCTCTCGTTCTCTCTCTCCAGAGACAGGCCGCTGTCCCGCTCTGCTTGCTGTTATTTTTAGAATCGGCCGAGCCGTGAATCAAAGGCTCGCAAAAGAAACAGGCACATGTCATACATACGCCAGCAGATCAGGGGATCTCTATCTCGCACACACAAACACACACAATCCCAGCTCAGTCATTTGTGCACATTTTATCAGCCCTGGTGCAGAGAACCTGCAAAGATGCTTGATTTCTGTGAGGTCATTATACTGTTCGTATAATACATTACAGTGAAATCTCAATATATCTGCTATAATAATTCTGCTACAGCAATAATGGCCAAAAAAAAGATAATAGATACATGATAGATCAGTCAAGGTCAAGTGAAACCTTCAGTCCTTCAGTTTTTTAGCAATCAGTAGAAAGAAATAGCAATTGCAATTCCACTGGATGATGCACAACGTCTATTTTTAATAAACTGAGTACATGTTGTCTAAATTGCAGAACATGAATTAACTTGCATTAGCCTGGATGATATATACACACATTAAATCACAGTTGCGCATCAGTGTCATTAAAGTCTGGTAGAGCCTTTACTAAAATTGGTTCATCAGAAAACAATAAATGAGATCTGTCTTACCATAATTAATTACCATAAAACATATCTGCCATGCAGGACTGACATAACATTAAAGTAATGAATAGCCAGAGTTAAAAATTGTCCTCTCTTCAAGACAACCAAACAAGATCCATCAAAAGCTGAGTATTCCTGTTTAAAGCTTGACAAGAGAACTGATGAAGTGAAATTAAATATAATAAAAAACGTTAATGTGCAGTATATGTGGCCATTTGTAAATATTGAGATCTAGTTAATATTTATAAGGCAGACATCAAGAATACATCTTAAAGGGACAGTTCACCCAAAAATGTAAACTCTGTTACCATTCGCTATAAAGTAATATTACATATAATTTAAAGAAACCTGAGGGATTTCTTAAAAGATCTAAAATATGTTCATGCAGAATAATGAATAATATGTGCATTATTAGCACTCATAAACAGTCAATGCAATATGAATGCTAATAAGAAACTAGTCAACAGTGGGAAATACAATTACAATAAATGCAATAGATACATAAGGAGATCATTTGACAATCAAGTATGATTTTACCAATCTTATGCACACACATAACAGAGGTGTATGTGCATGTCGGTATGTGTGTGTGTGTGTGTGTCCATACGCACACACACTTTTGTGAGGTATTGTAAAGATAGTCCCTGGGTGTCCAGCATGACGCAAGACTCACTGAGTGGTCAGGGGTTATTTTTAGCGCCTTTCAGGAGTGTCACAGAACAACGGCTGCAGAAAACAATGTTTCTATAATGTCTGGGCATAAAAACTCCTCATGTCAAACCTGGGACATCACACATAGAAAGGACTACAGCATGCTTATGAATTACTCATGAGCTCATGCTGTAAAACATTCAACAAGAGACAAGTGTGCTTCATTAAACACTGAAACACATAAATACTGTTCCAAAGTATAGTCAAAAGCACATGTTTTTTCATTTTTTTTTTCTTTATTTATTCAGAAAAGAAACTTCTTTAATCATTTGCTCACCCTTAAGCTGTTCCAAACCTGTACAAGTTTCTTTTTGCTGTATTCTGAAAAAAAAGGAACTCATACAGGATTGGCACAACCAGAGGTTAAGTAAATGATAACAGAATGTTCATGTTTGTGTGGACTGTCACTTTAAGTGTTAACTGTAAACATGTTATGCTTTTTGGTCGTTCGCTTTTGGGGGCCTGAAATTGGGTTTCACTGAGCATTTTATTCGGAATTTATACTGTTATTATCTCTGTGTATACTACAAAAACACATTTGTGAAAACAGTGATGCCATCTGCACTTGTATTATCTGTTCAGAACATCACTGTTTGTCATGTGATAAACAGAGGCCTTGTCTTGGCAAAGGCAGTTAAAATACAAACTTCACCATCTAAAAAGGTCAACAGCCAATTTAGTGATACCGAAAGAACATTTTCTCAAGAAAGGCATTGCTGATGTATTAAGTAACTGGCATTATTGTGTACAATTGGGCAAGTAGGTACAACATTTTATTTACCATCTCCAACGTTAATCTGAAAGATGCCCAACATTTTTTCCTTATTGATTAACTGCCTGCTAGAGCTACAAAATTGAAATTATTTTTTTGTGTTGTGATGATTAAACCAATTGTCCTCGTTACATCTCAGTAAGCTTTGGTTTAAAAATAAAGTTTAATGTAAGACATATACAATTCTTTAGTTCAGGTAAAGAAGTATGTCAACCCTGAGTTCTTGCAAACATTCTGAGCAATCACACAGAACAGAAAGCAACTGTTTAATTGTTCAGTTAGGTTTAGGCAGACTCCAAAATAGCATAATGGTGCATATCAGCTAATATGTAGTTAATGTGCTATATCAGATAAAGTCAGTATTTTAAAAAATATATTGATACAAGTAAACCCAAAGAGGAGTATGCTGCCAAATGTCAAACTGCTTAACATGACTAATAACAATATGAATAAGAACAAACTTTCTTGCAAATTCCCCTTGACACTGCACTAATCTACTCTACTGTAAAATAAATAAAAAAATGTTTTAGTAACCTAATAAAACAAAACAAGTACAAGTCAGTTAAACTACAATAAGTCAATTTAGTAGCTAACAATAGTGTATATTAGAATGCTTCATAGAATTATTAAATTATAGCAAATTAATTTCTTGCTCTGAAAAAAAAAAGCTCTCTTAACATCACGCAACTGCCTTTTTTATCTTATTAACTGCTGCATGTCTAAAACAGAAATGAAATAGTTCTAACAACAAATTACTTTTTAGACTATGAGAATTGTTGCCAAAATGCAACATTTACAAATGAATTGCAGAAGTATGCATAAGGTGACAGTTTTATGCAATTAAAGTCATACATGTCATTCTAACTGGGTTTTTTTTCTCCAAAAGAAAAGTAAATAAAGTAAATAAATCAAACGGTATCTGAGCCTGTGTTTACTGAGAGGAGACAGAGCACGCTGAGTCTGTAGGTAGACCACAGACAGCAATAGCATCATTACACCGCACAATGAAATGAAACATGTATGGAAGGAAATGACAGTTAGATGACATTTCCCGTGAGTCTCCACATGGCCGTTAATCAAGCTGCCCTTGTGTTTGTGTCAGTCACACCACTCTCTATGCCTGTATGATTCATGTGAACTCATCACTTCCTCTTACATCGCACAAGAGCATCACAGTGTCAAAGGCACACACAGATGTATACCTAACATAATGTGACTCAGTACTGGCTACACATTCTTTAAAGCACACAAATATGTACCAGCTTCCAACACCTTTGACCAATGAATGTTTGAGGACATTTGTAAATTGACATGATCTTTGACATTTAAGATTATTTTCATTTCAGAAAATAATATGGCAGGGTTTTCCTGAACCATGGGAACCTGCACTCTTAGAAATAAATATACCAAAGTTATCACTGGGGTGGTACCTTTTCAAAAGGTACATGTCTGTACCTATGTTTGGTATCTTAAAAGTACTTATTTGAACCCAAAGAGGACAAAAGTGTAGCCTTTTGAAAAGGTACCGTCCCAGTGACAGCTTATACCTTTATTTCTGTGAGTGTAGAATGCACTGCTGCATTTTCTAGAAAATAAGTCACACCAAATTGCAGCATTACAATTCACACTCAAAACTGCATTGCTGAGAAAGGGACAAAGATGTATTAAACTTAAAAAATGTTTTAAAAAGTATTTTAGTTTACCTCACAAAACAAAAGAAAATCCTAAACTTGGTACTAGGTTTATGTAATTTCACAAATTCAGATGCGTGCACTTTGCATGTATTGCGTGGTTGATGGTAAAATAGCTGTTTCTCCGGTAACGGCTCTAGACAAAGCAGCACTGCACTCATAAGCGCTGCTTTTATTATGAAATGGAAACTAAATTGACCAATCGCACCGATCACAGCAGATCAGTGTCATGCAAATAAGTGGTTCGTAGAAATAAATATTTTAATTCGGAAGTGGTTGCAAATAAGGTAAAAAAAATAAATGCATACAATAAGACAATGAAAGCGTTTTGTTAACTTGCATGCATGTCGACCTGTTATTGGGGTTTCCCAAAATCTAAATATGAACCTTTCATAACCCATAATAGAGGCACTTAAATTGCAATATAAAAGTTGATTTTGAATATAAATGATTCAAATGCTAAAAAAACAGGTGACTTATAATATATTTTGGAAAATATCTGTTATGACTGGTGTAGGCAGGAAGCTGTCATATTTAGAAGCTCTATAATTGGTGTCCCACATGGCAACCTAAGTTTGTTCACAAGAGCACCACTGACCACCAACACTGAAGCATCAGCTATCTTCACTATTCTTTCTACCTAAATGACTCGAAAGACCCCTTTGTAAAAATATTATATTTCTATTACATTCACCCTACAGTTTCACATTTGGTATGACCAGGTAATCTGAAGAACAAGATTTTCACAAGTAATAATATAGTAGTTGACTATAATAACAATGCATGTGTCATGATCTCTGTAGAACACACAAGAACGAAGATAAATGTAGAAGGTAATTTTTAATAAATCCACAGGCAAGTAATTCACATAAAAAACAGCAACAACACAGCTGATTTAGACGAAAGCTGACAACGATGAACAGAAACAGAAAAACGTGTACACATGTAAAAAAGGCAATTAATGACACACACCTAAACTAAATAATGAAATGAAATCAAACTCAACAGAGGACAAGAACAAACCAAAACGAAAGTTACACACACACACACACACACAAACAACAGACATTTACACTGATCCGTGCTTCAGTGAATCCTTCTTAAAAACCCATCTGAAAACCCACATACAAACAGACAGACAGAAAGACAGAAAGACCAAAAGATGTAAAGAGGTAAAGAGAGCCATAAAGCAAAAGGGAAGAGAAAATGATTGAAAATGAGTGAAAGCTGATTCAAAGGCTGATAAAAGCATCTGTGATCAACATGCACCTTCTCTTTCATGTGAATAGAGGGCAGAGAAATAAATGATAGCAGGTGTGAGAGCTGACTCAAAGCCTATTGGACTAATTCTGTGTCCCAATCAATGTGGGACATTTCTACTAAATATCACATACTTCCAATCATGTCAGCTTTCTGTTGACTGAAGATTCAGAACATATAAAAAATGGCCATGCTAGCATTTGTTTCACAGGTGTTCGATTATCAACAGAAACAAACAATTATTCATCATTAACAGAGTGCCAGCATTTTCTTGTGACATCATACATATCCAAAAAGAACCAGTGGTTTAATCCAAGTCCACTTTGTGTGATGAACAAAATCAAAGCTTTTCTAGTTGATGCTGTACAAGTTGATATTGAAATAAACTGTACAGTACCTACAATCTACTTACAATGCATGAAAATGAATCAATGATATTAGGAGACGATTGGATGAGCAACACAATCCAGAAAGAGATTATTACCCAATTTGTTCATGCTGTTCAGAGTGAAAATTGTGCCACAGACTTTGATGTCTTTGGACTGACAGCTAACAGTACAACAGATGTCAGCACATCAGAACAATTTCCTTGCAGCCTTCAGTATACTGACAGTAATCCTGAGTCACCCGTGCTTTTGGAGTCATGGACTGTGTGACCCTGAAAATGGCCCTTAAAGGAATAGCTCATCTTTACCTTCAAGTAATCCAACTCATAGAGGTGTTTATTTCTTTATTGGAAAAGATTTGGCTAAATTTAACATTAAATATCATGCTCACCAATGGATCCTTTGCGGTAAATGGGTGCCATTAGAATGAGAGCCTGAACCACTGATAAAACATCACAAGTAATCCAAAGCATTAATGATAGAGGACTAGTATTTTAGCCAGAAGCAATGGTTCGAAGTTAAAATATTTGAAATAGTTGTGTCTATAGGGATATATATGATCCTTCATCATTATCAGCAGAAAAAAATGGGGAATTTGACAGGCAAACCCTAACATCTCACTAGAAATTGTGGAATTGGGAATTTAGTTAGAGAAATTAGTTCCCCTCATGGATGTCAGAATGTAAACTTTGCAGATTCACTGCATTGATCGTAATCTGTCTGATTGTAAGAGGCTGAGATAGCGATGCTTAGCTTTGCTGCATTATTGACATGGACTCCACAAGTTATACTAAAGTGACTGACTCAAGAAGAAGTTGAGAAGGCATCTTCACTTCTTGCATGAAGAAGTGTAATAAGAGATCAAGCATTCACATTCAGCTCTGAATGTCTTTACAAGCTAAGATAAGTACCTTTTTAATGCCAGGCTAAGCAGACTTTAGAAAACCTTACTATGCCACTGAACTTATATGAACAACGAGAACAAAACATCGATGGAGTACACGGATAAAACTATACCACATCAGTGTTAGGCCCATTTTGTTGAGTCATAAGTAAATCTAGAGAAAAAGCAAGCATGTACCGTACCTGCTGAGGTGGGCAGAAAGTCTGTCTTGCGTGCAGATGTAGCTGTTTTTTGATGTTCTCACTCAAACACTGACACACTCTTGATTTTTGCTCCAAGGAATTTGCTTCCAGACTCAGAAGACAATCACATTTCTGCTGAGACATAGACAAAGACAGACAGAGTTAATATTACAGGATGGGAATGTTGGTGGGTTTGGTCAAATGAAGGAAAAAAAAAAAAACATAATTTGCCTTTGTTGGTTTGTAGTGCAGAGAATCTAAGAGAATGTCTTATTCTATTTGGTAAGACAAAGATAAAAACCAATTCTTATTTGTTTGTGTGTCTTGCTAACAATTGAAGTACTCCCAGAAGTGATTAGAGATATTAAAAAAAAAAAAAACATCAATTATTTTGGGATATTTTTTTGTACCATGGGTGATAGCATTTCTCCCTTATTGTCAGACAGAAGAGAAGCTAGGAAGCTGCTGTTATTGTGCGAGGAATGATGAAGCAGTGGCTTCTCAGCCCAGCACCAAAATCAATATAAGTCATTCTGCTCGATCCATCATTTCAACTTAATAAAGCGGCCTGAGACCATCAGTCGCAGCCTGAGACCAACACTGCATGATTATGATTTCCTTCTTGAGAGGCATTAAAAAATGTTATTGAAAAGTTTCCCGTAACTCAATGTTTTTCCAGCTCTGTATGATTTTCCTCATTTTCAAAAGAAGCAAGGTTAGGAAGAAGAATGCGTCTTTTGCAAACAACGGAAGTGGACAGTGACGTATGATGACAGATTTTCATTTCCTCTTTAAATCACCATAATTGTATGTCCCATCATATAAGAAATATGCATCTAAAGTCATGTTGTGATGCTTTGACTGACACTTTAATAAAATGGTGACATGCTGTAATATTGCATGAAATGGGGTTATGAAATAGCACTCTGAAAAAGTATTAAAAAAGTTAACAATTCCACGGAGATGACAAAATATTAGCAAATTCACACAGCCTCCACCACAAAACAGAGTAACTAGGGACATCCAATTCCAGAAATGTGTTCTTGGACAACTATCAGCCAGATCTCTAGCTCAGATATAGGCTGCATCTGGCTGCCTCGGGGACCAAGAGAATTCTGTTTCAATATTTCCCAGCTGCTGCTGGTCTCCATCTAGCCACAGACCAGAGTCCCTTAACCAGGAAGACTGGCTGTGTTACATTAGGATAACTGTCAGAGCGCATGGGGCATTTTTATGAGGCAGTCAGAGACTTGAATGATTAAAAATTACAGATTTCATAAAATACAGGTAATTCCATCATTAGACTATTTTATTTAAACCACAAAAAGATGTCACACGCAATTGTAAGTTTAAAAGCAGGGTAAGTGATTTGGTTTCAAAAACATTGCTTGATAATTTCTTCACATTCCAAAAATAATCAATAAATTAAGTGGTATAAATTTGTTTATATGTAATTATATATATTTTATGGAAAGTGTAGGACCATCAAATATCCAATCAAAATTTTTTATTTTTAACATCGTGATAGGCTGTCCTACCTGCCTGTCAGTATGTATTTGCATACCTCTAAGCACTCTGTAACAGTACATCATAAGCACATTATGGCAAGAGTGAAATTATTATAATTATGCACTTAGTACTGTTTTCTCAACAGTGAATGAGACAATGTAATCTGACAGTGTTGTATTCAACCATCAACCAATGGCATCTCTCTTTTTGAAAAAAAAATGGCAGATTCTGTGTAATTATTAATCAGATCATCCATCAATTAAGAGCCTCGCAAAGGGTAAATTAGATTTAGGCTCCATTTCCCAAAAGCATCATAAGCCCGATTGATCATAGCTCCACTGGTTTCACTGGGTCTATGATGTACTTAAGCTAATGATGCATTTGGGAAAATGCAACCTTGATTTTAGATCACATGCCCAGAACAACTGCTGTTGCATAAAAGGGCAAGAGTGTATCACACCTGCGAAAGAAAAGATCTGAACAGAAGATCTCAATGCAAGAGTCTTTATTAAATAATAAAAAATAAAAAAAATAGAAACCACAGAAGTTTCACAAAACTTTAGATTTATGGTCTGCTGAGACCAAGTTGAAACCATTATTAAAACCAAGTTGCTTGGTGAAAAAAAAAGCCAACTAATCATTCAGACAACATCATATGTGAAACATTGTGTTCGAAGCATGCTATAATACCGCAAAATAAAAGGAATAGTGCCAAATACTTGATAGCATAAAACCTGCCAGCCTATATTTTAAAGCTGAAGATGAATTTCATACACTGTAACAGCTCGACAATAAACCTATTCAAAAAAGAAGGGTTCCAGAAGAAAAATGTTTTGCAATGGCTGAGTAAGAGCCCAGGCCCAAACCCAATCAAACTATTGGAATTTAAGAGGGTTATAGATGAGTGATTTAATCGATCTGGAGCTCTTTTACAAGGAAGAAATTGATGATAGATATTTAAAAGGAGTGTCTGCTGTAATAAATGCAAAGGTACTTCAAACAGGAATCAGCTAAGGTTGTGCCCATTTCAAACTTGGTTACATTCCTTTAAAAAATACATTTTTGAAAACTTGGTTTGATTATCACTTTAAATGTGGAAACATAGTGGTGACCTGATATTATTTATGATTAATTTTACATCCCGGTAACTTGTTTATTTAACAGGAGTATCTACTGCATCTATTTATAATGGACATGTCAATCTCAAATATTATCCAAACATTTGTGCATGCAATATTTATGCCTATTGGAATATGTGCTAACAGAAAACTTCCAAATATTTCATATTCAGTTTAGATGCTGATAGTGTACACATTAGACAGCAGAGAGTAATATATAGGCTGTTTTGGGTCACCATTGACTATCACTGTAGGGCAAAAAAATTCTATGGAAGTCAATGGTGACCCAAAATAGCCTGGTTACAAACATTCTTCAAAATATCTTCCATTGTGTTCGGCAGAACAAAGAAATTCATGCAGATTTGAAACTACTCGTGGGTGAGTAAATGATGACAGAATGTTCATTTTTAGGTGATCTATTGCTTTGTATTATAGGGAATAAACAATATGAATATGAATTTCCCAAAACTACAAACTAAAATCCTATGGGAAAACAGTTTTCAAAACATTTTAAGTGGAACAGAGGAGACTGCGACAGCACTACAGATGGCAACCATAAACCTGGCAAATTTGCTGACAAGGGCCACAGAATCCAATAACCACACACTTCCCTGAAAACACACAACCCAAGGAAGAACAAATAAATTAATAAATGCATACATAAAACAGAGCCAGCTGTAATATATCAGTGCACTAAAGGCTGAGTGAACTGAAAAAGATGCCCAGGAGAATAGAGCTGTTTATTGAACTATGCTTGGATGTCATGGGTGGATTACAGTCTTATAACACGATGAATAATTAATGTTGACAAACACTCATCTTACCAAGATTACATTTATGACCACCCATTAACTGACACTGCAGAGTGGATTGTTGCCTTTTACCACTAAGCAATCAGTGCCTCATAATCTGCTACTTTCAGTCACAAAATGTTTCATGTTGGAAATGAGTGTTGAGTGCATCAGTGTCGGTCAAGCAGGCAATATTTATATTAGTGCTGTCAAACGATCAATCACGATTCATCACATCCAAAATAAAAGGTTTTGTTTAAATAATATATGTTTATTTACTATGAACATGTGTAAGGCTATTATAACCTAAAGATGCTGTGTGTAGGTTTGATACAGCAAATAGTGGTTTTCATCTCGCCCTTTTTTTGGTAAATAAAACACATTTTTGCACAAATGAATCAAAATGGATTTAAAAGCGTTTTGGAACCAAGCTCTTCATATGCGCTTTATAAGTATTAATGCACACTAATAACCAACTTACTATTGATAATTGGTCCGTAAAATAAAATGTTAGTATTTATTTTTTGCATAATAGTTATGACATCTAAAGAAACAGTTAATTGCCAAAGCTTCCTCAGTCACATTAAGGAATTTATTTTTAAAATAATAAATATAATAATGTTAATAAACCTTAACCTTAGACCACACATTAAAAGAACTGATCTACTGTCACACTACTGAATTATATGCGATGTGAGAATAAGGTTCAAAGTGAGATTTTTTTAAATCTGATGCCTCTGTACTCTCTTCACACTTTTCCTGCGTTCTAACTATGTCTTGCTTAAATCTAGGTTAGGGCTTCTAGGCCTGATGTTAAAATAACTAGAATGCTTGCTACCATACTTGTGGGGTGCTTGATGATTGTGACCTGAGATGTGAGAAGCCCATCAAATCCATTTATTACACTAATGCTTCTGAGTACAGCACAGGGAACAGCAAAAAAGCAATGGAACATTTTTAACCCTTAAGTTGTTTTTGAATCCTTGGTAATAGATATTTGAGAGGTTGCAAGAGTGAGCACAATTTAGTAGAAAAAACTGCCATCATCTCACCATCTTTATCTGCAGTATAGTGTGAGAAGTCTGACCTTGAGGTAAATTTCATTTTTTTTTCTTTGTGGTAGATAAAAAGGCTTAATGTTTAAAAATAATAAATAGAAATTCTAAGTAGGTTTAATGGTCTTTGACAGTTAATTTACAGAAAAAGTTACTGCGAGTATAAGGATTAATTTGTTTTGCCAGCTGTTTTTTACGGTAAACTAAATTTAGGGAAGGAAAGTGGTGCTTCCCAGTGCCACGATGCAATGTTGTTAGGTGGCTGCTGTTTTGCCCACACCCATGCCAGAAAAAAAACTGAGATTTTCTAGACACAGCTAAAGTCCCTCCATCAGTGTCGGTTTATGGGTTTCCCAAGAACGAAAATCTCATAAATTAGTGAAAAACTGAAAACCACAACATTTGAGGTCATTTGTAGCACAAAATTCTATGGGTGTGTGTGTGTCGTTCAAAGTAACCAACCACTAACTATGTTCAGTGCAAAAACACAACCACTTTAGGGTAAGCAAGCATATTATAACCACACATGTATTAAGTCAAAATTTTACTAATGCCAAATCAACAATTACTGTGTTTTCACACAGAAATTGCTCCCACTTCTGAACTGCGAACTCAGTTTGATCCTAAACAACCTGCACACAGTCTGACCAGTCTACATTTTTCCAAGAAAAACACGTCCTTAGCACATGAAAACCAGCAGTATGCATCTTACCCCCTTCTGTGAATCCTCAGCGGCCAGCCTGGTGTGATGGGATCAATGCAAGCACACAGTGACTGTGTTTTCAGGCAAGTGGATGAGTGCACACAGCGCTCAGGACCGCGCAGCATCTGAGAGTCAGGGGGTGGGGAAGTGGCGCTCCCACTCACTGCCTGCATGCACACATTTTCCAGGCCTTGAGAGGCTAATGCCAGCCCAGGAGTAAATGTGTTTCCATTCAAACATCTGCAGTCGATGTCAGAGGAAATACATTCTGATCTGATGATCTTTTGGATTATGTAATCCGTGCTAATCCAACCCATGACAAACTGCTGCGCTTTCACAGCCAAGGTTTATTTTAAGGCTAATAAATTATCTTACAAAGATCTTACAAATCTGATACTGCTATTGATTGACAGATTTAAGATGCCCTCTGAAGTTTAAATGTTTTATAACGTTGCAATTAAATTAATCACAAATTTAAAACTGGATGTGCTTATTTTACTTTTGCTTCTCCTCCTGAATGAAAACATTTGTTGAATTTTGTCAGAATTTTGCTTAACATTTCAGAATTAAATTTGCAGGACTAAAACAGTCCTGTCAGACTGTCTTTGTAAACAAGATAACAAATCTTAATTGACTTGCCTAGTTAAACAAATGGTGAAGAAAAACAAAGATTTTTGAATTCCTTGGTACAGAGTGCTACAAATCATATGAAAGAAAATCTGATTTAAGACTTGGTTCAGTAGCTTAAAACAAAATTAAATTCTACCTTTTTCAGCATGCCTCTGCAAAGGGTTGTGTCATAATGTAGGTTGGGAATCATGTTTTGTTCCCATTATTAATTTGCTTGCTGCAGTTGTAGCTACTCTAAACGACTAAAGAGGACACTGGTTTTACTGTGGTATTTAAAGGTGCACTCAGAAGTTCTTTTCATGTTGAGCTTGCTGATTTGTTACTCATATTTGAGACCAGTTTAACAAAACCAGTGTTCTCTAATCAGAAACCAGACCGGAAAGGTACGGTCTCTATTCAAAAACAGGATGCAACTTGACACTAATGTCATGAGAGCACAGAAAAATGGAGTAAGCAATAATTTAAGAAGACATAATAGAAATAATAACATGGAAGGGGATAAATGCCATTACTAACTATAAGGACTGGACTGTCCTTTACACATTGGTATTGAACCTTTTCTTTCCATCTTTGCCTAAATTGGAATACATGAGCCCCACAGCAGATCTAGACAGGTGGAGCTGGGGGAAGTGGAGGGTTTTTAAGATTAAGAAGAGTTTATTCAAAGACCAGATATTAAAATGTTATATTAAAATTATTAAAATGCTTCATTAGCAAGCCTATTGGATTCAAAATCAGTGAAAGCTAGTCAGCTTGTGCCATGTAGTAAATTATGTGACTGCCAGCAGATTGCATGTAAAGGACCTATTAGCCTGCGTCATCAAGTGTGTTGAATTCTAACTTGTCGCTGATCACTGTTATCTTATGTTAGTTAAATAATATTAACAGATACAGTCAGGGCTGAGTAACAAAACAAACTTGTAGCTAGTCAGCAGTAAGGGGCGTGTCCACTAATTATGTGTAGGAAAGTGCGTTCAGTGAACTATGGAAGCCCGTTTTCACCACTGTATAAAAAACAAAAAAAGACATTTTTTCTCAGAATTGAGAGTTATGAAGTCATAATTGTGAGTTATAAAGTCACAATTGCGAGATATAAAGTCACAATTGCGATACATAAAGTCAGAATTGTGAGTTATTCTGCCTTTTTTTCTCTTCATTTTCTTTCTGGCAAAGCACCATTGGAAACCACCAGATGTGATTCAATGATTGGGTCATTGTTCATTTTGTATGCTTCAAGCCAGATAAATTTTCTGGAGAACCCATCAGTGCATCCATTTATACATATTCCATAAGGTTTAACTTATCATATCCATCAATATGCCACACATAGTTTGGCCCACGACTATTATACATGTGTCGCCGTATACGACCGAGAGCACGCAGATCAACTCCTCATTCATCTATCAGTCGCATCAACTGACGGACAGTTTCTCTGTCTGTAATAATGCCGGACAGCCAACAGCTGATCTATAAACCGTGCCACTTCAGCCTCATCTGTTTTATCATGTCTTTGTCACAAATGATTCCTGCATAACGTTCTCTCAAGAGTCCGTAAACTAAGCTTTATGTTGTGTGACTCCTCTAATAAAATTAAGATTTATCTGTTAGTGAAACTGCGCCGAAAATAATCTTCTATGATCTTTTCCATGGTTACAGGCTATAGAATACACATCCTACAGTCCGTGGACATGTCTTGTCTGTGACAAGTAAATCTCAGTAACGCTGAAAAATCTTGCAATTCTGACTTTTTTTCAGAATTCTGACTTTATAAGTCATATCTCGCTATTCTGACTTTATAACTAGCAATTCTGACTTCATAACTCGCAATTCTCAGAAAAAAAGACATTGTGAGATAAACAGTTGCAATAACCTTTATTTAATTTTTGTATTATTCAGTGGCGGAAACAGGCTTCCATAGTGAACAGCCAAGCCAAGTGAAATATATATATATAAAAAAAAAAGGTCATTTCTGCAAAACAATACGGCAAGAAGTAGAACTCATGTAAATATCGGATCAGATTTCCAGCGCTGAAGAGAACTCAAGGAGCGGAAGGCCTGCAAATGCAAAGATATTTTTGGTTCTTCTCGATAGGTGAGTAACACCGTGTCTACACCAGACGCAGCTCCGCAACAGCTTAAAGTCTGCCTACACTGGACACGATAAAGCGACAGTTGAAAATCTTTTGAAATATGTGTCAGCAAGTCATAAACAGAATGCGGCAGCAGTTTCTTGTCAGAGATTTGTCCCATCGCTCGTGCCCGCTGTAGACAGCATCAATGATTATAATGACTTCTATAGTATTTTGTCATGCCACTTGCATCCCGTGTAGCCGGTGAAACATTGTTTCTTCTTTGTTTCACAGAAATAATCGTTTTCTAGGTTGCTTAGGCTATGTATTTGTGGGGCTGAGCTATCAAAATAGGGGTGAGACCCTTTTGGGGTAGGGGCGTGTTTGTTTTGGTTATTTTAAATATCAACACTGAAAAACACTGATTCCAGAAATCACTTATACTACCTTTAAGTGTGAACAAGACCCAAAGCTATTAATTGTTTTCCCTCAGTAGCATGTTCTTCTGCCGGATGAATACAGTTTTGTGTAATAACGGACTGCACAAGAAAGGCAGGAACGGGTTAAAAAAAACATAAAGAGACATAAGATATTACTCTTAAGTTTTTCTATTGCGGGGCAGATTTTTGTCTCTAACCCTCCTTCTATAATAATGAGTGAGCATGGAGAGAAAGGACAAAGAAGGATCAAATTAAAGTCTTGCAATATGTTACTCATAGATGGAGACTGCTAGTATCACAACACAACAGATGCCTGCTCCTGATCGATCTAATAGATCAGTGGTTCTCAACCCTGTTCCTGGAATTTATGATCACTAATGAGCTAGTAATTACCTCAATAGCATTTGTGGACAATCAGTGGAAGTATCAAGGGATGCTATATTTTTTATTGTTTTTTTTATAGTTTTTAGTTGCGTAACTGTAAATGTAACAATGTCACATATTCCAAAAAGAAATACTTGCATTGCATTGATTCTCTTTGCTGTTAGTACATGTTTTTAGCAATACATTTTAGCATAATTTTGCTTAAACAAAATGCCAGATATTGAATATCTGCTGATCCAATACTTATATATTCCTAGTGTTTGGTGTATAATTCAAATACATTGAAGCTATTTAAATCAATCCAGTTTATACCTATTTGTGCAGAGAGTTTTGTAGCTGTATTGTTGTCTGTGTAATCTGTATCTATGTTGTCTGTAAGTGAGCTGCTTGATCACTTCCTCCTGTTAGTAATTAATCCATTAGCCCTACTCCATAGTTAGACAACATAGAGCCAGATATCTGGAGACCCTTCATCTCACACTGGGGCAAAGGTTCATCCATGCCACTATTTAACAAATCCTTGAGCGTCTCATCACTGAACCTCAGTCCCACAGCCAAAGACACTAGGCAAACTCTCTGCCTCAGTTGGCTCATCCTTTCCTTCATGGTGATAGGGAGAGAGACCCAGATATCCAAAGTTCCAGGGAGGAAAAAGCCAAAAAAAAAATTAAACTGCTTGTGGATTTTGTCATGGCTGTATTGTTTACGAATCACAGAGCAAAAAAACAATTTGCAGTAGTATTTAATAAACTCCAAAAAACAATATTTTTGTGTTCAAGAGGCAGAACACAGATTACACAGACAGCAAATACAGCACCAAAATACAAACTGAACAGAGTATATATGGAGTAGAGCTAACAGGTAAAAGTGATCAAACAGTTGGTGACAATGAGAAAATCAGGGGTGCACGAAGGTATGGGAAACGCAGTTCAGAACACACAACAAAAACTTCAAAAGGAGCCCCCAGGTGGCTGCTAAGGGGATGACAACCACAGACTGTGACAAGAACTCCCTGTGCATATATGCAGCTTTGCATAGATATGAGCAGGGAGAGCAGCAATAATCCCCCAAACCTTAAGACAAATATTAGACACAAAATATTACAACAGGTTCAACTCTGAACTAACTTCACTGAACAACGACCATTTACAATTTCTCTCTGGAAAAACATAGCCAGCTAGGACATGGATGCTTGATCTCTTGATTTACTTCTTTATGTGGGGAGTAAAGATCCTGTCTGAACTCATGGAGTCTATATCAATAATGTGAAAAAATATGTGAAGCAATACTTATTGCCAAATTAGGCACTTAGAAACAATGCGGCAAAACTTGAACTTTCCCCACTGCCCCTTACTTACAGCTCATTGGTACTGTTTCTGTTTCTGAAACGGGATGAATATGAAATAGTGACTGAATAGTGACTTATTAAATCTACATAAACAGCTCTACCTTCCAAGATGTTAATCCGCACAAGAATTCAGATTTATAATTGAATTATCAAATTAACAGGCTACACATAAGATAAATGACAGTAGCTGTGCTTGCATGTAAAATTAGGCCCCGTTTTCACAAGTGCGTTTTCATTTTAAAACAACGTTTATGCGCATCTTGTGTATGAAAAGCATTTTGGGGGCCCCTTGGCTTTCGGGGGGCCCAAGGCAGTCGCCTACAGTACCTTTGCCTGATGGGTAAGTCCACCCCTGCTCTTCATATCACAATAAGTCCATAAGTACAATGCTGTACCAGGTGAATTACCATACAAGTTTACAAATGGTGCTGGGAAGGCTCCAGGAAGTGTTTGAAAAATGCTGATGTAAACAATGGTAGTAGTTAGTAGCAGTAGTAGTAGCAGCAGCAGCAAAACTCTCACAAAACATTGTTTACAAAAAATACAATTTAAATTAAAACATTAAAATGGAAAAAAAATGCCTAGTACGGCATATCATTAAAAACTATACAAAAAGTGATGCAAACTTCATCCTTCAGACATGTAAACAAAAGTTTAACTCACCTCAGTCATGTGGATCAAGTAAAATCGCAGATCTTCACTGTGATCTAAAGAAACAAACAGAGGTCATAAAATTATTAAAGAAAGGCAAGAAACTTAGCTTTATAAGATACTAGACATGGTAGAAAATTAAGGGCAGTTGAGTTCAGGTTTGGAGCTTTCACAGGACAGTGGACCTTCAGGGCTAGATCTGAAGATCCCCTACCTTATTTACTCCAAAGTTAAGTGCACGTGAAGTAATCACTCTGAAGGGAGTGTTCCATACCAGTGTTGGGGGTAACAAATTACATGCAATGCAAGTTATGTAATTAGATTTCTTTATTTTAAGTAACTACTTAAGTAAAGCATTATGCTTAAATTAACAAAAAAAAAAAATACTTTTAGTTTTCATATTCATTCACTGACACTTTTCCTGTCCCCATGTTGAGAGAAATTGGAAGTGCAGAGGCCAGGGTGTTGTCATTAGCCTGAGGCTTATTAATTTTTACTCTTGGTGTAAAAGTGACTTTACTGTCAACAAAAAAAAAGCAATCTCTGTCCAAAAGACAAAAAGTAAAGGCAACTAAATTCTCTCTCTTCACTCTCTTAGTTACTTTTTTATTGAGTATTGCAATATTGAATTGCATTATTTTTTACACATGTGGCATCTACACAATGTTACCCTAACAACATTCAATTGTTAAAAAAGTTGTAGCAAGGTTCCCCACTGTTGCACGCCACAAGTATGAAGATTGTACCTTTGGTGCCACTTGTATGGAGCTTGGGGGCATGGTTTGCATCACCCAATTCATACTGCTGGGTCATTGAGACAGTTCGACTCATCTACACAATTCAGACTGTCAGTTAAAGACCCCAGGTTCAGCAGCGTTCTTAAGACTTCAGTGGCAGTCTACGATGCCCCTGTTCTGCGTGAGGAGATTACTTTCTTCCTGGTGAGGAATGCACTTGAGTCTATTCCATCCAGCCTATGTGAAGCAAGGAGTTGTACAGTCCTTAATTACCATCAAGCCCAAGAAAAGTGGTGGCTGAGCCTTCAGGTCAACAGGGAAAAGAGCAAGCTATTTTCTTGATGATACCCAATCAGTACTGAACTGCCTGAGTTCCTTCAGAGGCAGAATGGTGGTACCCAGGGTTCAAAATTTAATTTTTTGATCACCGGCTAAAGAGGCTGGTAACTTTCTCAAGTTGCCAGCCAATCAGAATTTCCACTAGACAAATTTTTACGCAGTGAAAATGAGAGATAATGAATGCCACTGAATGAAAATTGTATCATTTTGTGAAGTTTTTGCAAATAAACTAATTTCGAGTAGGAGCGCGGTCGATTAATCACAGTTGGCTCCGCATCACCTAATCAATCTTTTCATTACACCTGCCCAATCAAATCCCGTTCTACC
>JAUCNO010001334.1:1317002-1330523 GCA_032353835.1 Enteromius viviparus | reverse complement strand
CATTTCAAATCGATTCTGAATCGTTGCAAATGAGAATCTCGATTTTTCTGTGAATCGATTTTTTGGCACACCCCTACCCAGCAGTCAGACCCCCAGCACTGGTGTTAGCATGCCAGGATCCCCAGTCACCCCCTTTACTGGGCCAGGTGTCCATATGGTGTGATTCCCTGCAGGCAATGCCAAACATGTATTCTTCCATTGTAAGACTTGCCTTATGTTAAACCTGTATCTTCCTCTTGACAGTTTTGCTCTGTCAGTCTATGCTGGCAGTAGAGTTTAACCCCTACTCTCAGACAGGACCTGTCTCAGAGACCCATTTCATATGTAACACTGCCAGTACTACATATGGGGCAGTACTACATATGGAATGGAGTCCACATCCAGGGAGATAACATGTGGGGATAAAATTACCTTCTTGGATGTGGACTCCATATATAAACCTTCTCCTTGAAAGCCACACTTTCCCAGCATTCATCTAGCCTAGCTCTGCAAAAAAGAAATACCTTGAAGTCTTTCTCATGAAGGCTGGAATTTTCATAGACCTGAATGAGTGGATGCATGCTGATGTCTTGAGTGTAGGGGAGTGGCTTGTCATGAAAAATTCACTTGCCAATTGATTCTCTTAAACTCAAAGGTGATTTGGACTCAAAGTTAGACCTTTTATAACAATGTGAGCTGGCATATTTCCGTGTGTTTCAACAACTGGCAGTGTAACTTCTTCATGCATACACAGAATTCTCTGGCGCTTACTATTGTACGATCTTGTTACACCTTAATACAAAACAAAATTATAATCTACTTCACCTTATACATCAGCTGTGCAAAAGTGTAATCGCTAACGTTATATCAGTATCAAAATAATCATTTTACCATGTCAGAATTCCGGAACACAACCGTCTTTACACACAAATGTTAATGTGTTCACTAAATTGACAATAATACATGCATTTCACTTATACCCCATTCTATCAATGTTTTTACTGCATACACAGTATTCTCTGGCGCTCACTATCGCCCCCCGGAGTCACCCGCCAGTTTACACAGGACTAAGTGATGTGTATCATTATGCAACGTATACAATATTTAACAGCAATACACTACAACAACAGTAGTTTATACCAACAGTATATTCAATCAATGGTAAACAATAGTAATAATAAAAAAAATAATCTTTGAATTTATATGCCTACACCGAAAATTATGACGCAACATGTAATTTTTATCACCATTTATAAATTATAACATTAGGAACAATTCTAACAATAGGAAAACATTACAGGGTAGGGCTGCATTTACATTATTGTTGAATGGCTTGTCAGTTCTAGACAAAACTTGGGGGGTGACCAATCTAAATGCCTGTTTGGTCACTGTAATCAAAAGCTCAAAGATGTTTGAAGGCTCAATGCTAAAAAACACATAAAAACAAATTTTATGCAATTTAAACAGATCTAAATGTAATGTCACAATCAACATTTTCAATCATTTTGATTTAGTTAAATTATTGTTTTGCATTTTTGCCTCATGTCTCAATAATTTCCCACCCTGAAGTACCCACTACTGCTGTACTGTACCCTTTACTTCTTAAAGGTGTAAAAAGTTCGGGGAATGCAACTTTATTTGAAGTCCACACCATATTCCCCCCCTCACACATCACTTAAGATAACTTCACACTTCTAAAGATTTGTGTGTTCAATTTTCAGGACGCCTTGACCAGCTGCCCATCAGATTTTCTCCCTGTACTCTCTAAGGAACTCTTGTGTCACTTACTGGTGACAGATTCACGGCAGGCTTCTCTGATTGGTGCCTGTTTATTCTGTCCCTTAGACCTGAAAAATGTGTGAGCCCTATTGAGCCCAAAGGTTTCTCAGAGCTCAGCACATTCAACTGCAGAGTAAAGCTTTGATTAATGCTTCTGTCACACACCCAAGTGCTTTATTGAACCTTAACTATACCCTGAGTGAGTGCAAATGCAGTCAGTCTTTTTAAAGATTCTAGATACATTGACAACACTCTACAATTTACGATAATGTTCAGTTACATTAACATCCGTTAATGCATTACAAAAACACAGAAAGTTATTCAAATTATGATGAACAACATTTTTTACAGCATTTATATATCTAGGCCAATGATAAATTATATACAATAAAGACCAACCATTGTTCATTGTTAAACGTTTGTTAATAACACATAATGCATGTTAATGTATAGAGCTTGAAATGTTAAAACTGACTACTATATGACCAACTACTATATGTACCAATATGTACTACTACTATATGTACCAACGCTAAACATCAAGATGGCGCCGACCAGTGCAGTGGCTTGCCTCTTTGTTTTTTAGTTTGTTTGTGTTTTATGTTTTCTTCTACGTTTTAATTCACCCATACCAGTCACTGAGGATTTATGACTCCACTACCCTGCTGCAGATTCGATCCTATGTTGTATACCCGGCGATCAGCAAAGGTCTTTACCTTACTACTCACTGCCTCCTTATCTACGGTGCTCTCCGACTGGATATGTGTGCTGCGGGCGAAAGCGGCGCCAGCAAAGAAGAGGGAGACGTGCAGGTGCTCATGTGAGGCAGAGATTCCGGAGGGGGTCTTCTGTTGTGGTGCAGTTTGCAGATGATGCTGGCAAAATGGATCGGGCTGTGGATTTTCGGGGTTGGCAATGTTCTTTCTTGCTGTCTGTGTATCCAGATGGAGGTTCTCCAGGATACAAAGACTTCATCACACCGAAGAGGTGTTTGCCTGAGCTACTTGAGCTGTCCTAAGACGGTAAAGTTGGGCGCTATCACAGCAGCTTCCACGGTCTCGCACACGCTACAGATGGCGCTCGTAAATGCGTGTTCGATCCTAAATAAGACATATATACTAAATGATTTTATACTGCACAATGCCTTGGATTTCCTTTTTATCACTGAGATTTGAATAAATGGGGAGGAGTCCCTGTGTGGATATCTGTCCACCTGACTATATTTTAACTAATACCCCGAGACAAATGGGTCGTGGTGAGGGTTTAGCTACTGTTAGTAAGCAGCAGTATAAATGCCACCACTTATCGACCCCATGTTACTCAAGTTTTGAGGTTCAGCCATTCAGACTTGAATTTCACAAGCCTGGTTTGGCAATCATTGTTTTTCGACCCCCAAAGTACTCTCAAGCACTCATTCAAGAATTTTCTTGAGTTTTTATCCTCTGTGTTATTATTGTTTTACTGATTATATTTTACTTGTTGGCGATTTTAATATTCATATATGCTGTCCTGGGAAGCCTTTGGAAAATGTTTTTTCAGACTTAATGGACTCATTTAATTTCACACAACATGTACTTGGTCCCACTCATGAGTGTGATGCATTTGCAAGCAGTTTATTCACAAACGTAGTCAAACAGGCAAAGATCAATAGGGGAAAACAGTAGCAAAATAGAAAGAGCAGAACAATATCAGAGACAGGCGATGGGTCAGGATCACAGGCTAGAATCAATAGCGATAGTCCAGGCGATGGTCGGGGTCACAGGCAAGAATCAGCGTCGAAATAAACAATCCAATTGGCAACAGGGTAATCCAACAGTCACTGGGAAAAACTCTCAGAGATGCTACTAAGAATAAAACTTTGCATCCAATGTCTCTCCGAGTTCGCTTTAAATAGAGCACAAGCCCGCGCAAATCTAGAGTGGAAGTCTGTGAGTTCGGTAAAAGGGTCCGGGTAGGAACTAATACTCCGGTTAGACGGTTCCGACTGAGGCCCATCAGACAGCACCACAGAGGACCACCGTGCAACAGTATGTCCTGAGGAACCGAGTTAACTCCTGGTTCAGCATCTCCGCTTGTCCGTTTGATTGCGGGTGATAGCCTGATGTTAAGCTGACATTGATGACACAGAAAGCATTTTTTATAGTTTGAAGGTGAACTGGGGCCCTCAGTCCGTAATGATGTCCTCAGGCATACCATAACACTGAAATACTTGTTCAGTAATGACTGTCTCCAAGGCTGTGGGGAGTTTCGGGAGAGGAACCAGACGACAGGCCTTGGAGAACCGATCTATTATGGTCATATTTCAGATGACTGGTTTTGCTGATGTTGCAGGCATTGCACCGACGGACGAATTGTATCACATCTGTGTTTAAGCTGGGCCACCAGAATTAGTTAGACACTAACTCTGTGGAGGCGAAGATTCCCTGGTGACCAGCACTGGGTGAGTCATGTATCCAATGTAATAATCTTTCATGTAGGTGTTTGGTGACGTAAACCTTGTTGGGTGGACAATTGGTAGGTACGGGGTCCTGGAATTGAGCTTCGGATATTTCTGCCATAATGTCCCACCTGACGGGAGCCACGATGCGTGGAGGAGAGATGATATGCTCAAGGGGTTTCTGATCGGTTGAGGAGTCGAATCGACGGGAGAGGGCGTCCGCTTTTCAGTTTTTGGATCATGGTCGGCAAATCCCAAGAATCGTTGCATCTCTTTTATGGTTTTGGGTTCAGGCCATCGGAGAACCGCTGTGACTTTGTCTTGATCCATGGTTACTCCTTCATGGCTGATGACGTAGCCTAGGAAGGCTACTCGGGTCAGGTGGAATTCACACATTGTCAATTTGGCATAGAGTTTCTGCTGGATCAATTTCCTCAGAACGTTTCGAACGTGGTTGATATGGTCTGTGAGTGTCTCTAAATATATTAAGATGTCATCGATATACACTATTACTGATTGATTCAATTTTTCTTTAAAGACATCATTAATTAGTGCCTGGAAAACAGAGGGGCTGTTGGAGAGCCCGAAGGGCATTACCAAGTACTCGTAGTGCCCGGTAGTCGTGGAGAATTCCGTCTTCTACTCATCACCCTCCCGGATTCTGACCAGATTATAGGCACTCCTGAGGTCAAGCTTGGTGAAATAACGAGCCTTCCGGAGCTGTTCCAGGGTGGCGGGTACGAGAGGTAGCAGGTAACGGTACTTCAATGTGACTTCACTCAAACCCCTGTAATCTATGCATGGCCTGAGACCTCCGTCCTTCTTCACGAAAAAGAAACCAGCTGCAGCGAGTGACGTTAAGGGTCGGATAAACCCCTTCTGGAGCTCCTCGGTAATATAGGTTTTCATGCTCTCAGTTTCAGGCTGTGATAGGGGAAAGATGCTACCCTTTGATGGTGTGCCGCCTGGTAGGAGTTCAATGGCTTTCTCCTGGCTGAATGCCTCCTTGAGGTTGTGGTATTCGAGGGGAAGATTGTGATAATCCTCCTTGGTAGTGGATGCTTTAGTGGTCGTGAGCAGGCTAGACAGGCAGTGAGTGTGGCAGTAAGGTGACCATTTAACAATCTGTCTTTCGGTCCAGTAGATATCCGGATTGTGAAGCTCAAGCCAAGGCAGGCCCAGGATGATCGGGTGCTTATGTCTATGGTGAACAGACATATTGTTTCTAAATAGATGGGCCCAACGTGGAGTTGCAGATCCTGGGTGGTATAGGATACTTTTCCAGAGCCCAGTGGACGCCCGTCTAGGGCTGCGACGGCCACACATTGGCCTTTCGCAGAAGGGCTTTGAGTGGCTCCGCAGGCCAGCCTGTTTGTGCTGCGAGGGTGCGGAATTGGAGAGTGAAGTCTGCAGCCGTGCTGGTTCCTTGTTTCAGGGTTAGGATCTTATCGCTGGCGTCACGCCCTCCACTGGCGTGGTCGAAGGCTTCACAGAACTGCTGCAGGAATTCAGGGAAGGTAACTTGTGACATCCGTTGTCCTTCCCAGAGCGCCATAGCCCAGTCTAGAGCGCTTCCTACCAGTAGTAAACAGATCAATGAAACTGCTTTACTCATCAGGGAAACAGCTGGCTTGGCGTGAATTGAAAAGATTGCATTGTGTTAGGAAGCCCTTACACTTTCCCGGGGAAACTTGAGCTAAAGTGACTGGAGGTGGGGGGTACTGGTGCAGGGACGGGTGCAGCTGCTGCCATTGGAGCCTGGGCTAAAGCCATCATGGCGGCGCTCATGGCTTACATGGAGGCATTCAATGTGCGGAGCGATTTCCTCAGTTAAACGAGTCAGTTTCTCCAGTTGTTGGTGGTGTGTGTTGAGCACCGCTCCTTGCCGACTGACTTCCTCGGCCAACTGATACACTGCTGCTGGATTTGAGTTAGGCGAAGTTTTCAGTGATGCAGATGACTCAGATGGCGTTAGATCCATTTGCAAGCAGTTTATTCACAAACGTAGTCAAACAGGCAAAGATCAATAGGGGCAAACAGTAGCAAAATAGACAGAGCAGGACAATACCAGAGACAGGCGATGGGTCAGGATCACAGGCTAGAATCAATAGCGATAGTCCAGGCAATGGTCGGGGTCACAGGCAAGAATCAAACACGATAGTCCAGGCGATGGTCGGGGTCACAGGCAAGATTCAGCGTCTAAATAAACAATCCAATTGGCAACAGGGTAATCCGATAATCACTGGGAAAAATGCTCATAGATTCTACTAAGAACAAAACTTTGCATCAAATGTCTCTCTGAGTTCGCTTTAAATAGGGCACAAGCCCACGCAAATCTGGATCGGAAGTCCGTGAGTCCGGTAAAAAGGGTCCGGGTAGGAACTAATACTCCAGAGACAGTTTGCGCTGATGCCTGTCAGACAGCCCCACAGAGGACCGCCGTGCAACAATGAGAAAGGACATACATTGGACCTTGTTTTCTCCTGTGTGTCTCTGTCTGTGATGTTGTTGTAATGGATGCCTGCATTTCAGATCACATGCCTGTTACTTTTAGTTTAAATATACAATTTGAACGGGTGGAGCGTCAGCCTTCTGGGTTACGCTCCCGCATAATTACTCAGTCTACACCTCAGGCTTTTGGTGATATTTTTAGCTCTTTTTGATGTATCCTGGCTGGAGTCTGCATCTACTAATACTGATCCTGATAATTTACTCTTTGCTTTAAAGTTCTTGGAATACTAGACTCTCTTGCCCCATACAAGATCAGATCAAGTAAAGTCAATCACCATCCCTGGTTAAATGATCATACACACGGGCTTAGACAGCAGTGTAGGTGAGCAGAACAGGCCTGGAAAAAGGATAAACTTACAATCTCAAAGCAGATTTTAGTAGATTCACGCAAGGGATATCAGAAGGCTGTGAAGGATGCTAAATCAGCCTTCTTTTCAAAAATTATATCACAGCACATTTCAATCTATTAATAGGTTTTTGAACTCTCACACTGCGTCAATACCACCATCTACAGAATGTTGCGAAACGTTTTGAAATATTTTCTCAAAAAAAGTAAATACAATCAGAGCTAGTTTTCGTGTGTCGAACAGTTCGACAGGAAGTATTTTAAATAGTGTCAATAATTTTGATCACTTTGATATGGTTACTACTGAGGATATTAAACTGATCATTGCTAAATTGAAACGCCCCGCTGCAAGTTGGTGTGTTATGCCTTCTGACTTGTTGTCCGCGACATTTGATGACACTGGGTCTTGTATTGCTGCTATTGTCAATTGCAGGCATTTTATATAGGCAGTTTTCCTCGTAGTTTTAAGCAGGTGGTTATTCAGCCCCTTCTTAAAAAGCCTAACCTTGATCCTCTGGATTTTAATAATTACCGGCCTATTTCGAAGCTGCCTTGTATTTCCAAAGTATTGGAAAAGGTAGTTTTAACTCAGTTAAGTTCTTTTTTGGCCAATCACGAGGTATTAGACGTTTTTCAGTCTGGTTTCAGGGTAGGACACAGCACTGAATCTGCTTTACTACGAGTTTCAAATGAATGATTAGTCATTGCAGACTCTGGGACTAGAGGAGCTTTAATTATGTTAGATCTCAGTGCAGCTTTTGATTTAATCAATTACAATATTCTTATTGATCGGTTGGAAGATGTAGTGGGGTTGAAAGGGGCGGTTTTAGAATGGTTTCACTCTTATCAAAAGGGGCGCTCATGTTATGTCAGGGTTGGCGATTTTTTCTCCAAGTCAATTGCTCTGTAGTGTGGAGTTCCACAAGGTTCAATTTTGGGACCTTTTTTTTTTGCCCTTGGACCTTATTTTTAAGAAACACAGTATCTCATACCATTTATACGCGGATGATTCAGATATTTCTACTGATCAGTCCTGGAGCCTCAAGCACTAATCAATCCTTGGTACTATGTCTAAAGGAGGTGATAAGCTGGTTAGAGCAAAATTGCCTGATGTTAAATGCCAGCAAATCGGAAATTCTGGTTTTCGGGACAGGGCCTTGGGCGACTTTCTTGGCTCTTGGGAAACATATGTACAACCTAAAATAAGAAATTTAGGGGTAATTTTTGACTCTGCCCTTATGTTCGATCATCAGGTCAAACATGTGGTAAAAAATTGTTACTACTAAAAAACTAATACTAAAATTGTTTTATTAAAATTAAAACTAAGGAAAATTAAGTCTTTTCTGTTTGATCCTGACCTAGAAAAAGTAATTCATGCATTCAACACTTCTCATTTGGACTATTGTAATGCTCTTTATGTAGGTATCAGTCAATCTCTTACTTCAAAGTTGCAGATGGTACAAAATGCTGCAGCGAGGCTCCTTAATGATGACAAAAAAAGGGAGCACATTACTCTGGGTCTAGAAAGACTTCATTGCCTTCTTGTGGTTTTGTTATACGTGTATAAAGCTGTGCATGAGTTGGCTCCAGAATATATTAAGGACTTGGTGTGTATGAACTCTGCAAGAGCACAAAGGTATTCCAATTGTCTTCAGTTATTTTTACAGAGAACTCGCCTCAAAGGGGGGTGTGTCAAAACGTATCTTTATTCTGTTGCTTTTAGTTCTTGACTTTGCCATTGTATATATTTTATGCATTTTATTTTATTTTATAATCTCTTGGATGTTCATTCCTTTGCCCTACGCAGTAGCATAAAGGGCTATATAAATAAATGAGACTTGAGACTTGACTTTATATGCAAACTTATTTTAAAGTTCTTTCTTTACATTTAACAAAGTCTATGAGCCTAAACATGAGTCTGAACGTAAAAATCCGTAGTGCGATTCAAATTACTATACAGCCTAGTTACATTGCTAATCTGCCGAAGGCTGTGATTTAAAAGCAATCAATATATAGTTTATAAATGTAATAGTTCCTAGTTCCTTTAAAACTCCTTTGTATTATGTTTGTGGATTACCCCTTCAATTAACTACTGCATTTGGAACCTAGCCTATATGTCTACATGCAGTTGAGTTAATTTAATACTGAATAATCTGTATATATTTCACATAGACTAATGTTTAATCTTTTCTTATCTAATGCTGCCAACTTTACAGTAAACCCTCTTATTTGGTACGTTACAAAATTATTAAAGGTTAACAACAGAGCCTGAAATATTATATTCAACAGCAATTTATTTCCAGAAATAAGCAATTAATAGACATTTTTCTTTAGTTAAAAAAAAAAAAACCTGATCGTTTCCATAAACGTTTTATGTTGGGGCGGGCATAGATTATGTTTTTTAATCTAGATTTACTTATTTATTTACCGTAATATCTTACTTATTTACAGTAAGAGCTGTGTAATTTTGACAATCATAATTATGTTCTCTCCAACTTACACACTATAAATAATTTTCACAGAAGAGTGCATTTTGCAATTATTTAACATTGCTAATAATAGCAACTATATTGTATCCTTTTAAAACTCAACTATAAATTAGTTTAAAAATTCAACTATACAAAAATAATAACCTGTAAAACCATTTGGGTAAATACAGACTTACGAAAATGTATTAATCCAGTCTTTTTATATAACCAATCAAATTTAATTATTCAAACAATTAACAGAGAAACTGATCAGAGGAGACAGTTGTACAGTCCTCTGTGGTGTGAGACACCTGCAGGTTCTTTCCCTAGCTGTGCTGTGACTGTCATCCTGTCCCACGCTCATGTACACGCGCTGATCTCTCTAAATTAGTTAAGACATTTATGCAATGGCTTTTACATAGCAGTGACGATATTTACCACCCAACCCTCAGCCTATTTTAGCCAGAAGTAAAAGGGAAACATTACTGACCACAGGATGCCTTTGTAATACTAATTGTTTTTAGATCTCAGGCTCCAGAATCGCTCAGTGATGAAGCTGAAATTCAGGATCCTCACCATCTAACAGGTCGTGTCTCAAATCAGGTTTGTAACGTTAGATCTATAAAATGTGTTTTTCCACGTGTCCATTCATCCTTCACACAGAAAGTTTGTTTTCAGGGGCATGTGTACTAATATTGGGTTCTCCCCTTTGGCCTTGCACTCTCACCCTACACGTTTATGAAGTGCGTGATGCTGCATTGGCTCCTCTGCGACTCCAGGGCATACGAATACTCAATTATATAGACGACTGGCTGATTCTAGAACAGTCGGTGAGTGAAGTGACCAGACATGGAGATGTCTTCCTCGCTCATATGAAACAATTGGGATTGAGACTGAATGCCAAGAAAAGAGACCCCTACAGTGGTAGCTCAAGACCAAGGCATTTTTCCAGAGGGAAAATCCACTTTGTATGATCAAAGTGTCACGCCGAGCTGTACGTGCCTTAGACATGTGGAGGAAACCTTGGTTCCTGCATCAGGGCCCAGTGTTGGTAGCTCCGTGTCGCTGTGTAACGCTATTAACTGATGCATTCCTCATTGTTTGGGAAGCCGTCATGAGTAGCCGCTCGGCCCGCGGTCTGTGGAGTGGTCACCATCTCACGTGGCACATGCGTGGAGATGCTGGCCGTGTTCAAGCATTGAAACACTTCCTGACAGATGTGAGAAATCAACATGTGTTGGTACGCAATATAAGACTATAAGGGGTTTTCTGACAGTTGTTTCGTATGATTACCTGTTACAGATATAAAGAATACCAGATGAACAGAACCATCTTAAATGAACCGCAACCTTCAATTTCTGGACACTGGTGTAAGGCATTACAGCATGAGTCAGACAGTTTCAGACAGTTGGTTCAGTTTTTCAGACCTGTTTTGCAAATACATGGTCAACTCGTTCTTTTGCAATATGCTGTGGAAATGAGACGCAGCACTGTTCAGCACTTCACTTTTCTTTTGCAGAAAATTAGATTTGTATTTTTTAGGTATGTGAGCAATGTTCTCACAGATCTTACAACCATACATAATTTGTATACATTTAATTTTTCTGTTAAAAAGACTTGAAAAGACTCTAAAGTCAAACCGTAGGACTTTGGACTTGACTTGAGACTTGTTGGCCTTTGACTTGGGACTTGACTCGGGATTTGCCTGTCTTAACTCGAGACTTGACTCAGGAATTGAGGGCAATGAATTGAGACTTACTTGTGACTTGCAAATGCCTTTGTCCCACCTCTGCTCTGAGTAGATGAATTGTAGATACCATTAATACTGCTTGCTTCCTCTGGTCTTCCGCAGAGGCTAGGAGTAAGAGCGCACTCAACACAAGGTGTGGCGGCCTCCAAGGCCCTTGCTAGTCGCGGTCTCTATGGCCGACATCTGTAACGCTGCCGGTTGGTCTACACCCCACGCGTTTGTTAGTTCTATTGACTAGACTTGCGAGCCACACCGGGATCTTCTGTTTTCTGGGAGTGTGGGCATCTCGTTTCCAATAGCGTCTTGTCGACGCGACTCAAGTTCATGAGGAGGAACGCCTCAATGTTACGTATGTAACCCTTGTTCCTTAAAAGAAACGAGATGACACGTCTCGTAACCACAATCAAAATTTCAAAACACAGGAGATACAAAATAGATTAGAAACATTGTTGGGTTAAACACAATATTTCAAATTGTTTCATAAAAACACAATTTATCCATCATCGTTGTGAAGTATGTGGAACATGCAATGGCACCTAAAGCTGTAAAATTTTGCAGCATATTTTTGTAGGGGCATCTGAGTCAGAACACCTCTTTCCTGAACATTACTACATATGGCTCTGTCACTTTTTCTTTTTTAATAAAGATTTTCTTAAATGCAGGGTAAGTGATTTTTCAAAAATGCTTTAGAAAACAGAGTTGGGGCAGAGTACCAGAACAAACTTGTAGCCACATAGCAGTATTGGATCAGCTGTCCAGCACTAGAGAGAACTAAAGGAGCTGAATGCCTACAATCACAAGATGCCGCAACAGCTAAAGTCTGCCTACACTGCACGTGATAAAGGGACTGTTGAAAATCATGTGAAATTTATATCAGGAAGTCATAAATAAAACTTGACAGCAGTTTTCTGTCTGAGATTTGTCATGCAGCTCGCATCCGCTGTACACAGCATCACTGCTTATAATGTCTTCTACAGTATTTTGTCGCGCAGCTCACATCACATGTAGATGGTGTAACATTGGTTCTGCTTTGTTTCACAGAAAAAATCATTGCTTGGGTTGCATAGGCCATGTATATGTGGGGCGAAGCTATCAAAATGAGGGTGAGACCCTTTTGGGGTAGGGACGTGTTTGTTTTGGTGATTTCAAATATCAACATAGGCTTCAAGAAATCACTTAACATGCCGTTAAAATTTTAATTTTATACATTTTTTTATTTTGCATTTTATTTATTTATTTAATTTTTTTTTTGACAATGCAGAGGGCATTGACGGATGACATTTTGAACTGTCCGCGCTACATGATCAGCAGTTGGAGCCCATCAATGATCCTGCAATTTTTGCATATTCAGTGTCAAATTACCTGAATCAGGTGTGTTGGATCAGATGTTGATTAATAAATATACAGAAATTTCACAAGTTCTACACAACAGCACTATTTATTGCAGCAACAAACTACGACCACTCTTCGGTAACCACAAACAATGTTGTATCTGGACTTTCATTTAGCCTGGCAGGAAAATATGCTAACTTACAGAAAAGCATTAAAAAGATTACCTACTTTTCGTCTATATTAGAGGAAAATGATAACTTTTCTTATATATTATAGGAAAACAAACTTAACCCCCGTTATACAATATAGTAACTAAATAAATAAAAAAATAAAGCATCAACAGGTACTGATCTTCCGCAAGACCACAGCAGTAATGACTTTATGCAATATTTTTCTTCTAAGATTAATACTATTAGATATAAAATAGAAACTGTGCAGCCGTCAGCTACAGTATCCAGTCAGGTTAAATGTAGATCCCCTGAGGAAAAATTCCACTCGTTCTTTACCATAGGAGAGGAAGAACTGTATAAACTTGTTAAGTCATCTAAAACAACAGCATGTATGTTAGACCCTATTACACCTAAACTATTAAAAGCGATGCTTCCAGATGTCAAAGATCTTTTGTCTATTATTAACTCATCATTGTCATTAGGGTATGTCCCCAAAGCCTTTAAGCTTTCTGTTATCAAGCCTCTCATTAAAAAAACGCAACTTGACCCCAAAGATTTAGCTAATTATAGACCTATCGCAAATCTCCCTTTTCTGTCAAACATACTAAAAAGAGTAGTATCATCACAATTATATTCCTTCTTAAAGAAAAACTGTATCTGGGAGGATTTCCAGTCAGGATTTAGACCATATCATAGTACTGAGACTGCTCTAATTAGAGTTACTAATGACCTGCTTATATCATCTGATC
>JAUCNO010001334.1:1284082-1297747 GCA_032353835.1 Enteromius viviparus | reverse complement strand
AGAGGTAAAAAATGATATAAATACTGTTCAGTTTCTCACAACAATCGATCGTTTCGTGTCTTAAGACATCAATGTATTGTCACGTGCCGCGTGGTGTAATTTGAATTTGTCTGTGAATGTTTTTTTTTACTTTGAAAGGTGGTGCTACGTCTGGTGACTACATGAATGACTACAAGACTGCCACGGTTAAAGTTAAAAATCTTCGTTTGTGTTCTGCTGAGGAAAAAAAGTCACCTACATCTTGGATGACATGGGGGTAAGTAAATAAACATCAAATTTTCATTTTTGGGTGAACTATCCCTTTAACACACCTGATTCAGATAATCAGCCCCATGCTTGAACAGTATTCCGATTGGCATGGTCCCTAAACAGTGTTCTTTGCTCTCTACTCCCTGTGCATGAAAAAACTATTAAAGTTCACTTCACTTCGGAACATTAATTCATGGATTTCCCATGAATGTGCCATGAGACTTACAAGTGTGAAGTGTGACAAAATATACCTCTGTAAATAAGTTAAATTCACGTCTCACACACTGTAATCTTTGAATGAAAAATATATGCTCTCTGAACTGGAATCAAGGTGGATAATAATGTTAGGTCCAATTTGCAGAGCAATTACAGTCAATTAGAACAAATACCTTAAGAGATATAAAATGTTCAGAGCGGTGGTGCACAAGGAAAAGAATTGAGAACCACTCTCACTCTACTAAGGTTACCACATGAATATGGCATGTAATGTCCACTTAAACATGTTTGAGAATATGTGGACTGACAACCACAGGTATACTCCCATTGATAGATTTGCATTTTTGAATTAATTGATAAATGTTTCAAAGCAACATGGTGCATTCAGAATTAAGTTGTTTTACCTATCATTTTCATTTTTGTCCAAAGTAACGCTATGTACGTTGGTTTGTTGATTTTATTTTGTTCACTAAATGATAAATGCCTCACTCTGCCAGTAAATTAAATGAATTAAATGATAGCCTATAGTTTTTAATTGACATAAACTATGCTACTATATCTTTGTTTCTGAAAAAACAAAGCAAAGATATCTGGAATATAATTTTACAAGATTACAGACAGAACGCTTGACATAGAAATCTGAAGAATGGTGACCATCAACAAATGTAAAATAATGTGCTCTTAATATCATCACACAACAAATAACTAACAATAATGACGAAATATCAGACCATAGGCCACACACAACACAAAAAAAGCTTTCAGAGAAAGTTGTCACTTACCGTTAAGCATTGCATATTCTCAGGGTTAGCGAAGTTGGAGACAGCAGCATGGTTTTCTGTAGCAGCTTCTGAGGAGATAAATAAATGAGTCATGGGCTTTGTCTGTCTCGCACACATACTTGTTACAGAAAACTAGAAAATCTGCGTAGGTGGAATTTTTAAGTTCCTTGCTTGAAGGTTTTTAATCCACCTCCCCCCATCCCCTCCTTTCTTTCTCTAAGCAAAGAAATATTTTTACAAAATGTTCTCTTAATTTCTAACTCTATCATTAATAGACTCATGCTTATTGCTGTGGATCGAGCAGCTTGCAACATCTGATAATCTAATGATTCAAAACGGTTGCTGTTATGATTTTTACTGGGGTTAAACTAATGGCATTTCAAATGCTGGAATGAGCTGCCAAATACAATCACACCTAAAACAGCTGAAGATACAACATTTCTGCAATTACTTAACTAATCCATATTTGGAATTGTGTATACTGTAAATTATTGTTGGATTGTAAGAACAACTGTTTTGTGTTTGTAAATCACTTCAAGGGGAAAAAGTACCTCAACACCCCCAAAAAACACACACAACAGCACAAAATATGTATTATCACTCTATTTGAAATGTTTCCAAATCATTAGCGTTGTTATTATTAATTAACACAATTCTAGATTCCATATAAGATTTAAACAAACTGTATCTTGCCTGTTCTTTTTTCCTTGTTTTATAAAAGACCATCCTCATCCTCTCTGTGTTCACAACATCTCAACTGAGTCCCAATTCCTCTTCAGCAGAGAGAATATCTTCAGAGCTTGTCAGCGAATGAATTATACTTTTGTGCGTGTACTTCACTGATATTCACAGGACTTGACTTTATTCAAGAAACCAGCAGTATTTAGGGAATTTTTTCTGAGGTAAGCCTTGGTCCATGTCAGTTAAAATTGGTAGGAGCTTTGCCTTCTATGACATGGAAACCTTCTTTGTGTTCAGTCCATCAAGGTCAGTATTGAGTAAAACATGAACATTCTAGAAAGTTGTGGTTATAAAGAAAGTAACACTTGTAATACTGTAAAGACGCTTGCTTTAAAGCCTTTTTTTTGTCATATTGCAGAACTGCTGCAGAAAAGGGTTTGGCTAAGTCAGGACAATGCCATACCTGATTCCCCAAGGTGTGATGAGCTGGGAACAATTGATCTGAAATCCCCTCAAGAGATGAGTCTAAAGCTCTATCCAGATAGGATTATTTTTAAATGGAGAGGTGGGATAATGTAATAGCTACCAGAGCTTCACTGTAATTTCAATCCCATCCAAATCACCCGTCTCAGTAATTATTGCAGACTTTTTCTTTCAAATACCAGTAAATATTACTGTCTTTTGCATTCTACAAAACAGCTTGTAACAATAACCCAATATATTAGTATAAATTGCCACGCTATTAAAGGTCAGTGAACCTGCAGATATGTCCAGCATGTAAGCCCTTGTTTTTCCAAACACTTGAAGTTAAGATTGGCCAATAAGACAGCAGAAAGCAAAAAAATCTAGTGCTGTATGCTAATTTCCCTACTTATGCTATTCTCTAAAATAATGTGCTCTCTTTGAGAGAGAAAAAAGTATATCATTTTGAGTGAGGTAGTGAACAGATCAGTAGTATTGTTTGGTATTACAGTGTCATGCTTCTGTTACTGTAAATCAGTCACTTTTCACAGTTAACATACTTGTATACACACTTCACATTTTATGTCATAGAACTGGCCTCAAACAATTCTTAGCATGTTGGAGGAAAACAAGTAGCATGTTTAATTGTCAGTCATTGAGCAGACTGCTGAGGGACTTTTGGCATTTCCTTCTTTTAAATGAATTGTGCTTTGGTAAAAACCTACTCTAGCCTTACAAACTATTTAGGGTGGATAGTACACACATTGAGGGAGAGGGAACTCAAGGGCCATTATGGGAGGTGCTCAGTGTGCATTTCATTTCTAGTGTTCATTTAAGCCTGGTTTACACTATTGCAGGACCTTCCACAGACTGCACATGCAGTTTATTGTGCCTCAGGCATTTGTACTCCACATATTTGAGATTCAGTGGAGTTGAAGCACCATGTTAGCTTTTCATTTGTAAATACAAAATCTGGGACATGCATAGCCAGTGCAGATGTGGAGTCTGAACTGCAAGACTTATTTGCAATGCATTAGAGTTACACTTCTGTTTTGCATTCCTGATACTTTGAGGCTTGGGTAGAGAGATACTACCATGCAACATCCCATATCACTGAACTGTGTACACAAATATGAAAATTTTTCCATAAATTGCAGTTATGAACATTTATCTGGTGTGAACATTAAAAAAATATTTTTTAACAGTTGGAAATGTTTTTTGGTTTTCACGATTTCAAACTTCAGGTTTTATTATCCTGAAGGCTATGTAGGCAAAACGACATACACTGTCTGTGCGCAACCATTATGCAATCTACCCACACTAAAAAATGCATTAAAGAGCAGCTTGTCCCACTTTTGATATGAAGGGTATCAACAATTTAAAAATGCTTGGGTAACTTTTGAAAATTTGAAAGAGCAAAAGAGAAAACTTTTGACCCAGAGAGGGAAAGATGTGTATTAATATATTAATGATTCAGTTCTTCATGTTAATCTATTGAGGCAGTTAGAAATTCCTGACATACTGACATCAAGAGTTCTGTTATCTCATCTCCAGCCACAAAGAATATTTAGAAACGTTCACTTAATAAAATGTATAGAAGATGCAACTTTTAAAGGACAGTACTATGACAAAGACAAGCAAGCTTAAACCTCACCAAAACATTTCAGAGTCATAAGGCTGTGCTCCATCAGTGACTAATATTACACACTCATTACATATCACAAACATCAAAAACAGAACCAAAGATCACTCACCTAGTCACTGCTGACACTCACACTGATGTTCAGACAGATGTTAAGTGTGAAAATTATTCCCTCAAACTCAGTTTCAATATAAACACGAGCAAAAATATTCTCAGACTCCAGGAGCAAGGCGCTGCTGACTTTAAATTCTGAGTAAATGCCACAGTGTGTGTTTGATTCTCAATGATGTGTGTGGCTTGTCCAGCCCCCTCCCTCCATCCATCCTCTCTTACTCCCCATATAACCAATTTTAATCCTCCACTCACCCAGCAGACTCATGCATCTGTGCTTAGTCCTGCCTACATCCTCTTCCAAAGGGTTTTTAAAAAATCACATATCTATATGCTGCAATGTTATTTTAGGTTTTAGTACATTTTAATGCAGAAATATAGAAATATAAACCTACCCTTACCCATAAGTAATGCCTAAAATCATATTTGATGATAGATGACTGACACTGCTGTACAAACCCTAAACACTGATTTTAAGCCTAAACTGTAAAATGTTTCTTCAAATCTGATTGGTAAATTACAATGTTTTCCCAGGGTCAAAAAAGATGTTGGCAAAATCAGGTTAGCAAAGTGCACACACTGTAAAATAAAGTGCAAACCCAATTACTTCAGGGTTGCATTAACTGAGAATATTTCAAAATGTTTAATAAAGATATTTTGAATGCATACAGTATTTATAGCTTGACATTTACTCTGTTATAACTTCCTTCTGTTCCGTGTGATCAAAAAAGTGGGACATTTGCACAAAGACCATGGTGACCGAGCAGAGTTTTCATGTGTTATAATTTGTGACAATCCGGCACTGGAATTTGTTATTTTTATTGTTGTGCTCTTTGGCCCGAAGGCAAGAGTGTGATGTTCTCTCCTGCACAGTCACATAGATATTCACTCCAATCTACATTTGTCCGGAGTGACAGCAGCTCGCTATCCATTCTTCTTAAGTCTAAAAACAATAAAAGCAAAATTATAAAAACGGAATATATCGCTAAAATTGCTATTCACGCAAATATCTGCATTTTGTTTTATAAAAATATGTTATATGTAGAATTGTAACTGGGAAATATACAAAGCCACAAAGCATAAATGTTACTACTAGACCATCACAAAATAAAATCTATATTAAAGCCAAAAATAAAATTATTACATGGATTTATGTGACTTATTATTGTGGAAGATATTTTACACACATTAGTGAGTCGGGAAGAATGAATCATGAATCATTAGTGTGTAAGAATTAAATGTAGGCAAAAATAGGCATTCATGGTCTTAATCTATAATGATTTCTGAACATTCCTAATTCTAATTCCCTTACTCCAAAAGTATGTATAGCTCTAAAATACGCTACAGTATTAAACCTCGTAATATGAGCTCTTTTGTGACTCATAGATTTGATCCCATGGACAGGGACAATAATCGTCTGTAAAAGCATCTTAACAGAGCGGACAGATATCTGCAGGCGGTGGGGGAGGGACTGAAAGAGAGATAGGATGTAGATTGACAGATGTCAGGCTGAGACAGAGAAAATGGAAGATAATAGAGGAAGAGGAGAGGAGGAAGAGGCAGGAGGTCGAATGGGTAACTGTTGGAGTCTCTCTGTGATACCTCACATAATCTGCTAATTAGTAAATTAAGGCAATTAAATATTCATTCATTCAGCCAGATGCAAGCTCCAGCATAAATCAGCTCAACCCACTAATTCACAGAAGAATATACCATTGGACATTTTTCATGGACATTTATAACAGATCTGTCATTTAGCTCCAGTGTTTACCTAATTAATCTGGTTATTTTTGTTATCTTACATTCAGCTTACACTAACTTAAAAATGTTACGATTATATTTCTGTCACATCATATGGGGTGGCGTGTGGAATTTAAATCAAACTTTGCTTATCAATAGATACATAAAACACGCGCATATACACCTGCAAATTACTCAGTGTAATGCTCTGACAGGGAAGAGACTGACAACTGAAGATAAGTTAATATAGGATATTTAATAAAGAGTGAACCAGGGCAATGAAATGTCAGTTAAATGGCGATCACAGATCACTCTTGCAGCAGTATATAAACAATAGAGAGTTCCTTAATCAGGGAACAGTTCACAGTTCAACTCAAACACATGCAATCTCCAGACTGCTAAAACACAACTGAGGCATTTGCCGCTTCCTTAGTGACAGTATGCATTGCACACACTGGTGTGTGGTGACTGCTCCATGCTCTGGACAGAGAGGTGAGTAATAATGGTAAGTAACAAAGGTGTCTCACGTTTCCATTGGTGAAGCGTGGACGATCATCCAATCGCACTTTCAAATAGGAAGGATAATACAGGTCAGTATCCCGGTAAGTGAGAGAGCTTTTTTCCTTTAGTGACTTGAGCTTGTTGTTTCCTTTCTCACTGGTGCTTCATACAGGAATGGACAGAGACTAAAATACAGTTCATCAAACATGATATCCACAGAGGGCATGACTTTGAGAGCACATAATTTAAACAGACACAAAGGTAAGTGAATGGTGAGTTACCTCAAACTCAGCCGTCACACAACTGGAGTGCTTCTTATAGAGCGTGCTTGATTAAGATCAGACACAAGTCATTAAAACTCCGGTGATTGAGAGTGCGTTGTGACGGCTGATCTGGAAGGATCCAGGATGTCGTCCCTGTTGACCCATCACCTCTCTTCCAGCCTGTATCCCTCCCAGTCAATCATATACTAGATTCTGCCTCTTCTGCGCCTGGAGTCAAGAATTTGGTTGACTTGGTAGATGGTTTCTGAGGAGTTGATTTCTGGAAGGGGTTCCTGTTATTCTGGATCGGGATGAAGCATAGATTCAGTATAAGGTTTTAACAGAGATACATGAAAAGAGGGGTGAATACAATTACCTAGCTGTAGCTGTAGTTCGTATGTTACTTCATTTACTTGACGTGTTATGGGAAATGGGCCAATGTATCGGGACTGAGTTTTTTGCATGGCAAACGTAAATTGATATCCTTGCTGGATAACCGTACCCTTTCTCCTGGTTGGAAACAAGGAGTTTCTGATCTTCTGGCATCCGCTCCAATCTTATGACGGTGAATAGAACGTTGCAGATGGACATGAGCGGAGTCCCACACTTGCTCACTTGTCCTGATCCAGTGATCCACAGCAGGAACAAGAGATGATTTCTCAGATTAGGGAAACAATGGGGTTTGATAACCCAGGAAACACTGATTCCGATGTGGGTCCAAGGATGGAGAGGAAGGGGTAATGGCTGCAACTTCCCAGCAGGTAATCTCCTAGGGGTGTTGGTTATGGCACAAATTGAACAGCCCTTGATAAACCGCTGCACATCCCTTCTCATATTGGGCCACCAGAAACGTTGGTTCAATAACTGAAGAGTTTGTTTGGTACCTGGATGACCTGATCCCGGTGAGGTGCGAATGGAATTGACTAGTAATAAACGAAGAGCATTGGGGATATAGGTTCTTTGAACTGGGCATTCGGGTGGAGCTGGATCCTGAAGGGTGGCCTGACGAATCTGATCATCCAGTTCCCATTGGATGGGTGCTATGAACAGTGATGCTGGAAGAACAGGTTCGGGTTCCTCTGTTATTGGGTCAAGGGTCATAAAGACGGGATAGTGCATCCGCCTTGGTGTTCTTGCTGCCTGGCCTGTAAGTAACCTTGAAGTTAAAACCAGTGAAGAATAATGCCCATCGGGCCTGTCGTGGATTCAGTCTTTTGGCTTCTTGCAAATATAACAGGTTCTTGTGATCTGTGAGTACTTGAATCATGTGTTTGGCTCCTTCCGGCCAATGAAGCAATTCCTCAAAGGCAAATTTGATGGCCAGTAGCTCCCGATTGCCCACGTCATAATTTTGCTCTGCTGCTGACAACTTTCTGGAAAAGAAAGCACAAGGATGAAGTTTTGGTGAAGACCCATGGTGTTGTGATAAGGTAACTCTGACTCCTAGGGTAGAGGCATCTACTTCAACTATGAAGGGCAAATCAGGGTTTGGATGGCGAAGGATTGGGCAGGTGCAAAAGTTCTTTTTAAGTTGATCTAAAGCTTGTTTGGCGTCTGGATTCCAGTGCAGCTTCATCTTACCACCTTTTAGTAGTGATGTTAGAGACACCATGATGAGACTGTAACCCAAGATGAATCGTCTGTAAAAATTTGCAAATCCCAGAAAACTTTGCAGAGCCTTGATGCTATCAGGTAAGGGCCAGTTCTGGACTGCTTGGACCTTGGTGGTTTCTATGGTGACACCTGTTGGAGATGTAACATAGCCTAGAAACTGTACTTGATCAAGAGGAAACTCACACTTCTCTTTCTTGAGATAGAGGGAATGTTCTCTGAGTCATTGAATAACTCTTTTCACATGGATTCTATGGGAAGAGAGGTCTGGTGAGTACACGGGGATGTCGTCAACATAAACTATGAGAAAGTCGTTCAACATGCACACTAATATGAAATCTTATGTTATGTTTGTAATGAATGCATAAACACTCGTGAATAATGTCTCTAGGTTACGTATGTAACCCTGGTTCCTCGAAGGAACGAGTTGCTGCGTCGATGAGATGCTATGGGAACGCCCTCAGGTTTATGGCTCTGAATCATTTGTGAAATCAGCCAATGATGAATTGGGACATCATAGGCGGGTGACAGCACTGGCCAGGAAGAATAAAAGCACGTGGAATGCAGCCGGCAAACTAGCTCCTGTCATGCAGTGGAGCGCTGGCAGGGGGTGCCGAAAGTGTGGTATCGAGAGGCAGCGTCTCGTTCCTTCAAGGAACCAGGGTTACATACCTAACCTAGAGACGTTCCTCTGCAGAAACTCAAGCTGTGTCGAGTGCCCACGCACCCAGACTTTCAAATCCCTGTTTAGTGTGTGTTTCTGCACAGCTAAGGCATGAGAACAGAAGAGTCCGGAGTGACTTGCAAGTCCAGTCCATAAAAGCGGACAAATGTGTGGGGGGTGGACCACCCAGCAGCGTCACAGATGTGGGTCATAGAGACCGCTGCCAGCAAGGCCTTTGAGGCCGCCACACTGTGTGTCGAGTGTTCTCTTCTAGCCTCGGCGAGAGACCAAAGGACTCATATGACATGTTGATGCCATCCACTATCCAACGGCTTAAAGTCTGCTTGGTCCCTGGGCACCCTTACTTATGGGGACCGAAGCATACGAGCAACTGCTCTGACTTTCTCCAGAGGGCAGCTTTGTGGAAGTATGTGGAAGTTTAGCTTCTGCTGACCAGGCTCACTTAAGGGAGGAGGGTTGAAGGCCTGTAATACTACTGGTTGAGGTGTGACCTTAGGTACCTTAGGACTGTAACCCGCTCGCGGGTACAGAAAGGCTTTGGCCATGCCAGGCACAAAGTTCCAATATATGAAGGTAAAACAGTAGCAAATCTCGAGAGCTTGCTAATTTGAATGTGAAAACTTATAAAAATTAATATTTGTATTTGTAAGCTGAAATTTATACTCACAGCTCTGATGTGAAAAGCTGCATCTGATTTGCACACACAGACAATACTCAGAACACCTGTGTTTTGACATCAAAGTTGTAAATTAATAGTTACAAATGTGTAAAGTGTCATTCACATAAACATAATGACAGGCACAATTGTGTACTACACATTTATCTTTGCGCTTTACTTCAGTTTCACTGTATGACCACAAGTCAGCTCCTACAGAATCTCCTACAGGGAGCTGTCTAGAGTGGACATCAGGTCCGTGAACCATACTCGGCCCGGCCAGAATGGAGCTACAAGCAGTAGACTGACCACATCCCGGCGCACTCTCTACAGAACTCCTGGGAGCAGAGCGATCGGGGGAAATGCGTACAGAGGAAGCGTCGGCCATGTCTGTACCTTGGCATCCAGCCTCAGTGGAGCTGGATGAACTAGAGAGTACCAAAGGGGACATTGCGCATTCTCCTTTGTCGCGAAGAGGTCCAACTCTGCCTTGTAAAACACTCTCCAGATCTGCTCCACCACCTCGGGGCCCTCAGCCCCTGCCTGCTCCTACATTTTGATGCCAGTGAATATGGATGGCTCTCAATGAGAGGGATTTTTCCCGGCCCCACACAAGGCTCTGGTGTGCCAGCTTGTATGAGGGGCGTGAACGCAGACCTCCTTGGTGGTTGATAAAAGACTACTGACGTGTTGTCTGTGCGCACCAACACATGTTGGTCTCTTACGTCTGTGAAAAAGTGTTTGAGTGCTTGAAACACAGCCAGCATTTCTAGGCAGTTGATGTGCCATGACAGATGGCGGCCTTCCCACCGATTGTGGGATACTGACTGAGTCGGAGCTCCCAGCACCGGGCCCAGATTTAGGAACCAAGGTTTCCTCCACTGTCTTAAGCCCATACTGCCCAGAGTGACACATTGATCTATGCGAAGGGGATATCCCCTCAGGGATACACCTTTGTTCCTGAGCCACCACTGTAGGGGTCTCATGTACAGCAGGCCAATAGAATTGACGTTGAACGCAACTGCCATAAGGCCCAGCAGACTTTGAAACTGCTTGACAGTGAGAGACCGGCCTTCTTTTACTCTTGGAACTGTGGTAAGGATCGACTCGATCTGAGCAGGTGTCATCCGAGCCTGCATCGTGGTGGAGTCCCACACTACGCCTAGATAAGTGGTTCTCTGAGCAGGATAAAGGACACTCTTCTTGGCATTCAGTCTCAACCCAAACCGCTTCATATGAGCTAACCCGACATCTCGATGTCTGCTTGCTTCGCTCGACAACTGTGCCAAATTTAACCAGTCAATGATATAATTCAGTATGCGGATGTTGTGGAGTCAGAGGAGTCAGTGCTGCATCCACACACTTTGTAAACGTATGGGGCAAGAGTGCAAGGCCAAAGGGGAGAACCCGATACTGCTACATATTGCCCCCAAAAGCGAACCTCGGGAACTTCTTCTAAGAAGAATGGATTGACACGTGGAAGTACGCGTCTTTTAGATCTATCGTGACAAACCAGTCAGACCTGATTTGTGACACGACCTGCTTCACCGTAAGCATTCTGAACTTTAGTTTCATCACTGAGCAGTTCAATACTTTCAGATCTAAAATGGGCCTCAGCCCTCCATCCTTATTTGGAACTATGAAGTAGTGGCTGTAGAACCCGCACTCTTCTTCATGAGGAGAAACCACCTTGATGGCCTCCTTTCTCAGAAGAGTTTCTACTTCCTGCTCCATCACCAGAGAGAACTGAGAAGAGAACCTGCTTAGAATTCACTACTGTGGGCTGAACACCCAAACTGAATTGAATTCTATATCCTACAATATGCAGAACCCATTGAGACACATTATTAAATTTTATTAAATGAAATGTTGATAATAAACACATTAAATTTCAAGAATAAAGTCATTGTTTTTTCAGAAAAAAAATAAATAAATAAAATGCTTAGAATTAACAGATTTGTGTCATGTTCATTTTATATCATAGCACAGTGCCAGGTGGGAGAGTAATGCACATGGATGTAGCATACTGAAACATGGGAGTTGTGACAATTGAGTTGGGGATCCAAAAAGTTTAATTAACATATGTGGTCAAAAAAGGCAGGGTCGAGCACCAGAAAACAGTATAAGGCAGAGGCAAAAGAGTTATCCAAAATACTAGCAGTGGTAAAAGCAAAAGGAGCCTCCGAATCAGAAACAAAAACGTTACAAAACTATAAAATAGTGGGATGTGACAAAAGATAACAAAACCTCTCTTAGGAGTGGATTCCAGATGCTACCTTACACCAAAAAAAAAAAAAAAAAAACTGTCTCATGCATGAGGGTCAGTAGTGGGTTTAGGGACAGAAGTGGAACAGGCATCAAGGTGGACCTGTTGAAGCAAGATGCCAGGGCTAAGCTGGTCGGGTAGCCAACAGAGAAGGTTGCCAGGGTGGAGTAATTGAAAAGTGCTAAAACAGATGAATGAAGAGTGAAAAGATCCTCAGATGTCAATGCTCAAGTATTTAAAAGAGTCGCTGCAAGATGGGAACAAGGAGCTTATTTTAACATAACAGATAGAAGCTATCTTTGTCAAGATGGTCAAGAGTAAAAACTGATTAAGTACAGGTTTTAAATAAAACTTGAAAAAATGTAAAAGATTAGTTAGGCAGGTTGAGTTAGCTGACAGGGATGAAAAAGATATGAAACAAAGTTTTTTAAGAAAAGTAATTGGAGACTGTTTAGTTGACCAAAAATGAAAGACAACAAATGAATCAAGGGTTTGTGCAGGACATTTTTTAACTAATATTGTGTTGTTTGACATTTTGTATACCTTAATGGAATGCTTAGAGCAAATCATGGAGGGTAAAAAACAAGAGGAGTAAAATACCTCAGTATGAATGCAGGGGGTGCATATCAAGATCTTTAAAGCCAACCCGGAAGAGCAATTGAATAATGTTACATGCCCAGAAATAACAAAAAAATCATTATAAATAACAAAAAAAATCTATTTCAGATTTGGGAAGTTAAAAAAATTATCTCGTAATGTGGCCTGGCTTACCACACCAGTAGAACACCCTCAATTGCTAGACTGGTGAAAAAGGATTTATTATTAGACTGGAATGTGCTGAAAAAGATATAAACATTTTGGCAAAATCACTAATTAGATAAGGTTTACATGGTTTACATAGAGGACATGGGATCCTACAGCCACGATGCTGATGGAGACTGGCAGACCCGCACCAAACCACACCACTGATGAAGCGGCAGAGGAGTAGATGATGACAGCAGGCATGTGAAAGGAGGTTGGAGAGGAAAGCTGGATGGGAATTTGGGGAAATCAGAAGGTTCTGGGATGGTTTGTGCTACCAAAACACTCGCCAAATCAACCCCCAATACCAGTAGTGTGGCTGACAAGGAACTTACCTCCATGATCATGACAGGACAAAATTGTTAAGGGTGAACAAGGGTGGTCGTAATGAGGCAGACTGACAATGATAAAGGCGGCTCACGCACCTGGTCAGACATTTTGAGAGGCTCTGACTCCTAAGCTCTATCAGCAATTGGTCTTTCTTTGTGCCGTGGAGTAACAGTTGGCTGGGCTCTGGAGTGGGGTTGATTGAATGCTTTACAGTAAAGTAGATACTTGCAGCTCAAGACACATGAACTAACTCAAGTAAGAGGAAGCAGAAACTAATTGTTACATCAACTGGTTCAAGTGGACTATTGAGTGGAATAATGTAAGAAATACTGTATAGGACATATGTTAATCTTCTCTCTCCTTCTTGGTGGGTTATTTAATGCCCAATGAGTTTCTTCATTGTCTATTCTCTCTACATTGTTTATTATATATTCCTATATGTGCTATTATAAATCTTTATTGTATTGTTATGTGTTTGATGTTAAAAAGGGATGATGTCGTAACATTTAGGTGAGACAGTAACCGTTTAAGGCAGATCAAAAAGATGACAAAGACCCGGGGTACGTTTAAAGTATTTACTGTTACTGTAATCCAGTCAAAAGAAATACAATGTGACAAATAACAAAAGAAAAAGGTGTGCCACCCAAATCAAAGAAATTAATAGAAACAA
>JAUCNO010001334.1:1230291-1253578 GCA_032353835.1 Enteromius viviparus | reverse complement strand
ATTTCAAATCGATTCTGAATCGTTGCAAATGAGAATCTCGATTTTTCTGTGAATCGATTTTTTGGCACACCCCTACTTAAAATATATCACAGTTTGGTTTTATTTTGCAACAATGGCCAACTTGGCTTCAACTCGAGTGGACTCGCACAAGAGGAGAATGAAAGTTGATCAGTTTAGACAGCAGACAGTCCTGCAGTTTAAATATTTGAGATTTGCAAAGAGCCGTGCGACAGTTTGTTCAAAGATCTCTTTCTTAGAGCAGTAAAAAATTGGCTGAAGTGTAGATTGACTGACTGATTTTTGGTGGAGCAGGTCAGATTACAAATAGCTGAGTCATAATTGTATTTATACACACCTGATGGCAACCTGAAATAGTGTAAATTTCCAACGACTACATTTTGTCTCTAATCTTCTCTTGATCTTAAGCTTGTGGGAGTCTTTATTTAACACCGTGTTGGGCTGTTTCATGTTAGGACCAGTCGAAATCATGGCTCGCCAGCAGCAGCACATGTTTTTATCTGTGTTTTGAATGTTAAAGCATAGTATTTCTTTGACTTCTAGGGTCTGAAAAGAAACATGAGAAACTGTCCTCTTCTGTCAGAGCTGTGAGGAAGGGTAAGAAAAACACACTCACGCTCAGATAATGTTTGCACATTTAATTGCATTGTCATGTCAGTATTTAAATTTGTTTATCAGTATTATCAATTCAGTCATCACAGCCTTGTACTCTTACTGCTTTTGTGACACGTTTTCCCTTTTCTTTTTGAAGATCAAACCAGCAAGCTGAAGTATATCCTGAGAGAGGCCAGGTTTTTTCTAATTAAGAGCAACAATCATGAGAATGTTTCCCTGGCTAAAGCAAAGGTTTGCCACTTTACAGCATTGTTTCCTTTTTGAAGAGACTTTTTTATGTAGCTTTACTCAGGTAACGTGCTGTGCATGATCTCTTCACAGGGTGTTTGGTCCACTTTGCCCGTCAATGAGAAAAAACTCAATGCAGCTTTTCGCTCTGCTCGAAGTGTTGTGCTAATCTTTTCAGTTAGGGAAAGTGGAAAGTTTCAAGGTATGTCTAAAAATACAGTTATATTGGCTTTAAGGTAGCTAATTTGAAACTGCAAACTTAGGATAAGGATGTGTGTTTGCGTTTTAGGTTTTGCTCGGCTCTCATCTGAATCTCATCATGGAGGTTCTCCCATCCACTGGGTTCTACCCGCTGGCATGAATGCTAAGATGCTTGGGGGAGTCTTTAAGATTGATTGGATTTGCAGGTGAAAACCATGAAAAAGCAATTTCAGTTTTTTTTTTTTGTTGTTTGCAATTATGAGCTATTGAGGTCTTTCTTTCTACTTGAAGGCGGGAATTACCTTTCACAAAAACAGCTCACCTCTCCAACCCATGGAATGAGCACAAGCCTGTGAAGATTGGACGTGATGGGCAGGTTAGTCGATTCAATATGAAACTCCTCCCATAAGCCATTTAAGTTAACCGATTTTTTGATCTGGGGTTTGACTGTAACAAGTGAATGTTACATACAGTGAATCTAGGTTGTTCAGGGCTCAACATTAGAAAATAAATAAATTATGCTTGCTTTTTTTTTTTTTTGCATACCCTGCAAAATTTTTATTTATCCAAATAAAAATGCTTTTATATTTGTCAACAAATTTAACAGATTTATCAGACAAATATGAGTTTGCTAATATTGTATGTACATATATTTTAGAATAATTTCACAGCTGTACCTCTGACAGCTGATTCATGCACAGTTTTTCTGGAACTTTACTACAGCGAATGGGTCAGTCTAGTAAAAGTCGGGCAAAGTGATCTTTCAAAATAAATGCTGGTCATTAAATCATTACTAGCCAATAACTGTATTAGACTCACTGGCCTTGGAATTTCCTGCTGCTGCACCACAACAACCAGGCAAGTGACAGGTCTACTTATTCTTTATATACTGCTTGCGTTAGTCCTGTGGTTAAAAGGGTTGCGATTGCAAAAGTAGGATGAATTTTTAATGTCAGTCAAAAGCATCATTTGTTTCAAAGACATTTTTTGATTTGGGTTTTTGATTATTTTTTTGTTTTAAATACAAGTGGAATATGTATAATAAGACCAGGAACATACACACATAATTATAGTAAATTTTGGTTTTCTGTTGACTTCTAGTTTAGTCAAACTATGTCTTTATTTAGCATCACAGACAATTGGTTAAATAATTGTTCATATAAACAAATGTTTAATTAATTTTCTTTCTTTTCACTGTCTCCCATGTGCTCTTGGACATCTGTGAACGACCGCCTGCAGGAGATCGAACCAGACTGTGGGACACAGCTGTGCATGCTCTTCCCACCTGATGAGAGCATTGACTTGTATCAAGTCATTCACAAAATGCGCCACAAGAGGAGGATGCACTCAGAGCCTCGATCTCGGGGCCGACTACCCCACAGAGAGCCCGTCCCTCGGGACATGGGAAGGTTAGAAATGTTCTTTGGACTGATAGTGCGCACTTGTGTCCCTGTCACCTGATGCAAAGGGAGCAAGTGTGTGGTTTTTTTGTTATTTTTCCACCTTCGTCTTCATCGTCACTTGAGCGAGGGTCAGAGAAGAGCCACGAACCAAGCCGACCAGAGCAGAGCGGACTGGCTGCGGCTTTGTGGGAGAATAAATCATCCGTGCTGTTGTTTAATTTTGATGGTTAATGGGAGTTAAAATGGTGTAACAATTGACCTGATATGCCTCTGTTAACTGTTAACTACTTGAGCCTCAGAATGGTCTAGTTAACTTTGTAGCTGTAGCACTGAGGTTTGTTTATGTAGATTGAGTCTGTGTTTAAATTTGTTCCCAAAGCCTTTTCTTGCAGGAGTGTCCATGGGGGATAGAGCCAGTCAAATTTGGGACTCTTTTAAAAGGAGCCTTAATAATTAAACAGAAGATGGCACATCGATTTGAGGGACAGAAAGCAGTCGTTGGTTTTAAAAAAAAAAAAAAGAGAAAGCGTTCAAGAGGAGCGTATTTTGGGACTTCTTTGCTGGTTTTCCTTTCCAGAAAAAGCTCCAGAGTGTGCTTATGAATATAGATAGTTGAAGTGTGCGGGGTGTAGCATCAAACGGTGAAGGAAAGAATGAAAACAGAGAGGGAGAGACAGGGAGGAAGGGCAAAAAAGAGCATGTTCTTCTGCAAAGCTGCTGGAGTGGGTAGTCGTCCCGTTTGCAGTGCATATGGACTCAAATCACACCAGGGACTCTCCCTTTAGAGCACTGCTTTACATGAACTCTGTTCCATACCACAGTGCTCAAAAAAAGGCCCAAAAAGAAAAAAAATGGCCCCCAAAAAGGACTTAAACGCATCCTTACTTTCTGCAGACAAACATTATGAGGAAGTTTGTTGGTTTGCATTATCTGGCCCCCAGCCCCAACTGATGGACTCCAGTTTGGATGCGTTACATGTGTACACGTCCCTCCCCTTTCCCCACCCTCTTTACAAAAAGCCCCTTCCTCAGAATCGATGGGATGTTCCTGCTGGTGGTAGGTAGGCGGTTTGGTTTCCCTCCTCTGGACTAAAGATGGTGTAAAATGCCTCCACCCTTACCTTCTTCTGTTTCTCTGAGCCCTCCATGGACTGAGTACCCCAAGAGAAGGGTTATTTCCAGATGTCTGGATCTTCTCTTGGTCTTTTTTTGGTTTGCTTTGCAATGGACTGCACCACTCCTTATCACTCCCCCTTCTTCTGCTTTACCAAGCCCTCCCATTTAAAATGTGTTAAAGCATAAGATGGACTTTTAAATGAACTTTTACTCTATAAAGTATTTGCCAACGTTAACAGTCACAAAACTACAAGAATGCGGTATGTCACACACTCAACCAGATTTTATTGTTCTCCACTGTAGATATTGTTTTTTGACATATTGGGTTTTTACCATATGTTAGAATAACATTTTCACTAAGGGCACTAATTTGAGTATGTGTTCGAGAAAAAAAGACTCATGGCACAGTTGAAGAAATGTGGGGTTTTTGGCTTTAGAACACAGTGAAAGCTACTCTATGCAATTCTGAGCAGGGCTCTACGGTAATATTTGGGTAAAACTAAATGGGTAGCAATTTTAACATTATTGCTAACATACATACATTGCACTTGAAAAAGATGTTAACAGCAAACTACTTGAAAAGACTAATTTATACAAAATAGAAGTGTCACACAATAATGAAACTTTCTAATATATTAATAATGCTTTCTTGAAATTCACAAATCTTTTTCCACTTTTCATCATTTGAGTGGCTAGGAAGTTCATTCACAAATAATGTCTTGCATCAAGAAACGTTTTAATGGAACACAGCTATTATAACACATTTAATAACCTTAAATATTGAAGCTAGTGTAACCAGACCCTTAACAATACATCATGCACACCAGACTGTATATTAAACATTTCAACATTATTTTTTACATTTCTATTTACTTGAATGGAAGACAACAAAATTCAGCCAAATGCATTATTATTATTATTATTTTTTATAATGGTAAGTTGTATAATTTGAGTTCACAAGTTATGATTTGGCCCTTAGATTTTACTGATGTCAAATAAGTTTCACATTTGAACATTTTGAAATGCTGTAGAGCTCTGCTGAGGATTTAGCAATAAAAAAAGAACCACATCAATGTGGCTTTAGTATTAAGCAATGTTCAGGGTTCAGTACAAGTTTTTGATCTCGTTTCATGTTTAATATGAAAGTTACCTGCTTTACATGCTTATGGCATTTGATATACAGAAATGTACATAACATGGGCAAATTTAGTTAGCATTTTCATGAGTCTTGTGGCTTTAGTTTCAATAAATTGTGCACTTTAATTGCTGTGGCTTAGCTAAGTGCCTTTATGTAAACATGATTTATAAAAAAGATTCACATGATCGAAATTACACATGCTATTTTTTTTGTTTTGGGGTTTTAAAGCAGTTTTTAAAGTTGCATGAAATCTACTTCCTCTAAAACATCCTTTTGAAAACGCAACGCATGTTTTTCTGAATATGTATAACTATGGTGACAGTTGATGAAGTGAAAAACTTTAGCCAGCCAAAGCACTACCACTGCTACTAATATTAAAAATGTAACAAATCTATATGATCTGTCCAACCTCACCTGCTAGTGATTTGACCATCAGTTGTGGCCTAGCTCAAATGAGCATAGTTACAAATGCTGTCAGTAATAACTCGTATTGAACCCTGAATATTTTATGCAGGACATTAAGATCTTAACATGCCAAGAAAAACCAAACAAGAGGTTTGTGCTTACAGTCATGCTTTACTTGGTGTCATGCAGTTTTAAGTATTCATATAGTTGCTCACCAATGAATGTTATACTACTCACAAATATTCCACTATTAACTAAAACATGAAGAAAGAAATCTGATATGTAATCCTGTACCCACACACTTATGTCTGAAGGTTATTTTGTTTGTATGGTTCATGTCAGTCTTTTATTTTCAAATCTGTGCCATGTTTCACATTAATGTACCTGGTTTACGTAGGCGTCGTCCAGAGGAATATGACATGCACAACCGGAAGCGGCCCAGGATTGATTACACGCCAGAATTCCCCCAGAGACCAGGTCAATATCTGTGACATGTAGATCTCTCTCTCTATTCTGTCTCACTGTTCAGTGGTCTGCTTTTTAAAAAAGTGCCACGGTAAAATGCCACAAAAAGGTTTTTGTTTTGTATTTTTTGTCCTCTTGTTATGACTCTTTACCGAGATGGGTGTCTTGTGTTTTTAAGGATGGTATCTTAGGTGAAAATCGTAGTTCTGCATAGTATGAAAGCTGAACTGCACCTTTAAGTTTGCATTTTGTTCAAAACTGTTGTAGCGCTTGTTTGGGGTTTTAAATAAGATGATTAGTTCTGGACGTTTGGTTGTATTGTTTGTGCAGCGCCTTCCTGTCATTTGTGAAATTGGTTTTTTGCTGTCTGTTTAGGTTTTATGCAAGACCCTCGCAATCCACCTGTGGACAGGTTGGTATTGTTTTTCCCTCCCCAGTTTCCAGGAGTTGTGTTATAAATGTGTTACTTATAACCTATTGTGTCTTCACAGGCGCTTTTCTGGTGTTCGGAGAGATGTGTTTCTTAACGGAGTAAGTTTTTAATCTTTAAATTAAGTACATTCTTAACATATAAAAATGTAGTGGTTTTATTTGGGTTGAAGACTTTAGTATTGCCCACTTGACCACATTAGTGACTTTATTTAGTTTTTTTCTGATTGATTGGGTGCAGTCATAATTCTAAGTTCCTCATTTGCTTATTTCTAGTCTTACAATGACTATATGAGAGAATTCCACCACAACATTGGGCCTCCACCACCATGGCAAGGAATGGTAAGACTGAGCATATTCACTGCGGTTTTCTGTATTAGGTGTTTTGGTTGTCCGTGTGTTTCAAGCTTGACACTTTGTTTTATCTGAAGGCCCCATACCCTGGAATGGAGCATCCTCCCCAGCACCCATACTACCAGCATCATCCTCCTCCACCCCAGGCCCACCCTCCTTACTCTGGACACCATCCGATGCCCCACGATGCTCGCTTCAGGGAAAAGAGGGTTGTTCGCTCTTTTGCCTCCAGTTTGGTAATGTTTAGCCACCTAAAACAGCTCTAACAGTACCATATCATAGAGCTGGACGAAAATCAAAACCTCAGATAATTGATTACTTTACCTCGGTTACGATTATTAAACCTGCAGCCCGTTACTTTTGGCTTTCTAGCGGGTAATAAACAGAACTGCTTGCAGGTTAAAGAAGAACATTCCACTGTGCTACCTTCCCTAACCAGTCCAAATATAAACCCTTAAAAGCCAAAAAAAACTCAAATTGGAAAATGGATTCATGGACTCTTATAATTATATACATTTTGAACACGAAAAAAATTGGGACTGCAGCTTTTTTTTTTTTTTTTTTCCTGTTTTCACTGTAAATATGCTCAACTATAAAAGGTGGATTTTATTTTGGTTTAAGGAAAGAGTTGTTGAATATTTTGGATAACTGAAATCAAGGCTTGCTTGTAATGAAGATGTAAGTTTCCAAAAAAAGAAAAAGTACAATTTTGTCATGTTAAAAGTAGTAAATAGCCAGCATCTTCTACAAGCTAAATAAATTAAGTTACAACAGCAGCTTATATGGGTGTATACCTTTTATATATAATATTCATTGATTATGATAAATTCGTATATAGTCGTTAATTAAGTCGTTGACCGTCCGTATAGCGACAACTGCTTAAATCATGTTAACATGATTTAAAAAATGGAATAACCGACCAAAAAAAAAATTATATTTGTTAGTGTTTTGGGTCCAACTTTATATTAAGTGTCCATAATACCCATGTACTTCCATAGTAACTAGATGTGTATGTAGTATGCAACCACAGTTTAACATTGCTACATAGTATCTACAGCTGTAATATATCTGTAACTACACATGTAACAACCATCAGAATGGTGTGTGTACAAAAGGCACTTTTTTCACTTCACTAAGTAGTCATGTAACAGGAATTACATAGCTACATTTTGTAACAGCAGTATGTATAAGTAAACTGTGGTTACATACTACATACACATCTAGTTACTATGGAATTACACAGGTATTAGGGACACTTAATATTAAAGTGGGACCCCAAAAATGTTTCTTGATGTTTAGTGTCTGATTACTTATTCAATCTTTTCAAACTTTTGTTTGGTAGCATGACTATGACATGCGAGTGGATGATTTCCTGAGAAGAACGCAGGCGGTGGTGAGTGGACGCAGGAGCAGACCACGTGAGCGTGACCGTCAGAGAGAGCGCGACCGGCCACGGGACGGGCGTCGTGACAGAGAACGAGAGCGTGGCAGAGAACGGGACCGGGAGAGAGAGCGGATTCGAGACCGGGAGAGGGAAAAGGAGAGGGGCAGATACCGGAGATAGGGGGAAATTGTTTTAAACCTATTTTTCCATTCGTTTTTTCCCCCGCTTTTCATTTTGTAGATATTGTTAGATTTATTTTTTTTCTTTTCTTTTTTATACAGTTGAAGTTCATCATAAAGCTGAACTGAATCTTTCTGGGCATTTTTAAAAAATGTTTTGTCAATCTCATGCCATTGTTAGCATCATGCATGCAGTGCATTTAAAATTTAACTGTGAAAACCAAAAAGCATTTTTACCCTCCATTTTTTTATTTTTATTTTTTTTTATTTTTAATCATTGGTTCTGTAGCTGGTCCTGCAATTGTTAATTGTTCTTTTCCCTGTTTGTTTTTTTGTTTTCTTTTCTTTTGGTCCCCCCCCCACTGTCAGATTGTGAGCCGGACTGTGCGTTGCAGTTTTTAGGTGTTTGCTAACTCTGCGCTTGTGTCTGTGATTTCTGTTGTACATTTAAATAAGGTCATAAGTGCCAGTATTCCAAGGTACTGCTAAAATATGACTGTTGTATCAAGTATGTTTCTATAGCTTTGTCTTCAGCCAGGCTTGTTTTTTCTAGAGTTTTGATTGAGGCGTGGGTAAATATTCCTATATTTGCTTCTTGTCCAGTAAAAGGATCAATGTCATGAAGGTTTGTAAATTGACTTAAGCCATTTGTTGTTGGAGTATCTGTTGGATACTATATGGATACATTTTGTACAAAACAAAAAATAAAAGAAAATGAATCACTGATGTTTTGTTTAAGTGTATTCACTTTAAATAAGAATACATCTCGTTAATAATTACTTAATATTAAATTCGATACATTTGTCCAGGAAAGGCAATTAAGCTGCTTTTGACCCCATTTTATTAGCATTTTAATGTGTTCTCCCCATTCTACATAGAGTTTGAGACTTGTTGTGCTTTTATAGTAATTTAAAAATGTTTGAATATGTTTTTAACTATTTCCACAATCTGTTTTTTATTGTGCATTTTAATATGTACAATGAAATATATGTATGTATATTTTTTCTTCACTCAAATCACTCAACTACACTTTAAATACACATAAAATAAATACATACACTTAATTTCACTAAATTAGTGCGATATTTGCTATTGTTAAAATGTATATATCAGTAACACACCAGCAATTAAAAAAATGATAAAGAGAAAGAAGACCCAAATAGTTCACACAGTAGTTTATTCAATTATTTACACATTCTCAAATAAAATGTAAAACTACCCTCTTTACAGGACAGATCATTAAATCGCTTCACCACATTAATATTTCTTCTGTTTTCAATGCTCTCTTAGTGTTACGAAGGGGGTCAATGTTTCCACAGGGGCTTATTTTTGACCTTGTAGTAGCTTAAGGTAACAATGAGCCATATTTACTGAAGTATAACTAAATACATTTACTCCCATGACGCTTCAGTAAACTTGGATGACGTCATCCCATTCCCTCACAGGCCAGACGCCATTCTCCTGTACGTTGAACGGAGAGGTCTTCCAGTCCCAGGTTTTCACAGGAACATTCCAGTTAGGTCCGTAGTTGGCTATCACATAGTCCCCGGTTTCACAGGGAACTCTGACCCTAAGCTCCATCAGCTCCGTCCAACACAGACTGAATCGTGGGAACATATATCTGTCAGAAAACAAATACAAATAAAAGAAGATTCATTCTTCCTAAATTTTCTGCATCCCAAACACATCCAGTCTCATCTTCTGAAATGAACTACATTTTCCAGCTTTCCCTGTCAAAGATCATGTCTGAAATATGGTTTACAAAATGTTTTATTGTGTTTGACTCGAATTGTGAGTCCAATTATGATCAGACCGTATGTTTTCAGAAAGCCAGATGTCATCAAAGGGTTTACAAACTTTTTCTTCCCGCTGTACTTCTAGCTTTGTAACAATTCAGTACATCAACATACATCTTTGTCTCATAACTAAGATTTCAGATGAAAGATAAACATAAATGATTCCCAGAAAAAAAGTGGCTGAGAATCTGACAAATGTACAGTGGCCGAGAGAGCTCAACGCACAGCACATAGACAAAATACCTTCAAATTAATTAAACCACTTCATCGATTTGACTACATGCGCTGCAAATGCTTACAACACAACCACATAAAGAAACGCACTGCAAATAAAGTCCTTTATTTGGTTGTTTTGTGAGCATTTGCAGCACCTGCTGTCAAACTGCTGAAGAGATTGATTTGATTTGCAGGGGCTTCTATTTGCATGTGTTTTCTGAATGGCCTTGAAAAGTCAGCAACCCTGTTTGAAAGCAAATGTAATAATAGAAATATAATAATAGAAAAATGAATGATAATAGAAAGCTTTTTAACACTCACTTGAATTTTTTGCCACTCTTTGCTTGTGTGCCTCCATTCCAGACAATGTCACCTTCATCATAAAAAAAGAAAATGTCCAGTTTCACATCATTTCCCTGAAAGGAGAGCTCCAAACTATCCCCAACCTGAAATGTAAAGAAAGGAAGGGTGGAAGTATGTCAGCAAATATCTGGGTGTTGAATTATCCTCAAATCAATCAATCCTACTGACAGAGTTTTCATTTTTTTCATTTTCAAACTTTTAATACATTTTTTTAGTAAGTTTTTTTTTAATTGTCAAAAAAACTCATATATATATATATATATATATATATATATATTCACACACTGCTCAAAAAAATAAAGGGATTACTAAAATATCACATCATAGATCTGAATGAATGAAGCATTCTTATTAAATACTTTGTTTTTTACATTGAATGTGCTGACAACAAAATCACACTTAAAATATCAATGGATCGATCAAATTAATTAACCCATGGAGGTCTGGATTTGGAGTCACTTAAAATTGAAGTGGAAAAGCACACTACAGAATCCAACTTTGATGTAATGTCCTTAAAAACAAGTCAAAATGAGGCTCAGTAGTGTGTGTGTAGCCTCCACGTGCATGTATGACCTCCCTACAACACCTGGTCATGCTCTTGATGAAGTGGCGGATGCTCTCTTGAGGGATCTCCTCACAGACCTGGACTAAAGCATGCAGAAGCTCCTGGACAGTGTGGATGGAGCGAGACATGATGTCCCAGATTTGCTTAATTGGATTCAGGTCTGAGGAACAGGCGGGCCAGTCCATCAATGCCTTCATCTTGCAGGAACTGCTGACACACTCCAGCCACGTGTGGTCTAGCATTGTCTTGCATTAGGAGGAACCCAAGGCCAAACACCGACACAAGGGGTCTGATGATCTCATCTCGGTACCTAACAGTCAGGCTACCTCTAGCAAGCACACAGAGATAGAGATAGAGACAGAGATCTCTGTCATGTCTGTAACATGTGCTCAGTATCATCCTGCTTTCATCTGTGAAGAGCAAAGGGCACCAGTGGCGAATTTGCCAATCTTGGTGTTCTCTGGCAAATGCCAAACGTCCTGCACAGTGTTAGCACAACCCCCACCTGTGGACGTCGGGCCCTCATACCACCCTCATGGAGTCTGTTTCTGACCGTTTGAGTAGACACATGCACATTTGTGGCCTGCTGGAGGTCACTTTGCAGGACTTTGTGAGTGCTCCTCCTGTTCCTCCTTGCATAAAGAAGGAGGTAGCGGTCCTGCAGCTGGGTTGTTGCCCTCCTATGGCCTGATGCACTGGCCTGTCTCCTGGTACCGCTTCCATGCTCTGGGCACTGACAGACACAGCAAACCTTTTTGCCACAGCTTGCATTGATGTGCTATCCTGGATGAGCTGCACTACCTGAGACACTTGTGTGGGACTCCGTCTCATGCTACCACTAGAGTAAAAGCACCACCAGCGTTCAAAAGTGACCAAAACATCAGCCAGAAAGCATAGGAACTGAGAAGTGGTCAGTCACCACCTGCAGAACCACTCCTTTATTGAGGGTGTCTTGCTAGTTGCCTATAATTTCCACCTGTTGTCTGTTCCATTCACACAACAGCATGTGAACATGATTGTCAATCAGTGTTGCTTCCTAAACGGGCAGTTTGATTTCACAGAAGTGTGACTGAATTGGAGTTACATTGTGTTGTTTAAGTGTTCCCTTTATTTAGTTTGAGCAGTGTATTACAGTCACATCCAATATGACTAATCTTGTTACCTTCAAAACTAAAAACATGCTCTATAAATATATATATAGTAAATATAGTAATTACAATGCCTTACGTATTAAATTACAATGAATTCAAGGAACACACAAATAGGGATTTATACACACAATGTCATTTTCTAGTAAATGTATATATATTCAGTCATGTGATTAGTTCAGGCTAAACTATTATTGTGTAAATTGCGAGTTTAATGTAACAGAGATGCAGAATTAAAGGTTTACAAATCAGTACTTTTTGAAATTTATTTGTTTTAATTTTTATAATTCAAAAGTGTACCTGTCATGTTACTGCCCCACTGACAAGCTCTATTTACAAGGTTGCATAATTGTGTTTCTATGATGAATCCATCTAGATCACCCAAAACTACATTTTTGGAGACCAACATGGATTGTTTCTTCAATTCTGAACTGTTTTTAAAGCAAGGGAACTGACAAAGCATCTAGCAAGGTTATTTTCCAGATAATAAATCACCCTCTACCTTCCCAAACTTGTGTTTCAGTGGGAGACCAGCCTTCTGAAACGCCTGAGTGATGTCATGCCTGTAATCTTTAATCCAAATGCCCAGATCAACGTCTTTGCTGTAAGGAATGATGTTACACTGCCTGTACCAGCCTGTGGGACATGGGACAGAAGGAGTTGGATGGCAGTTATTCAGTTTAATTACTCTCTGAAAGTTGTTTTTGCTTAGCCTCCTCTTAAAATCTATTGCAGCCCGTCGAACCAATAAAAAAGTTATGATGCAGGTCTTGATGCAACCAAGAATGGCAGCACAGCTGAAAGTTTTGTTTTACGTAATAAGTAACTAAGAAATACATCTTGTCACTGTTTTAGGGAGTAACACAACACATTAGATTAAAGTAACTTTTCACAACACTACATTTGTTGAGAGTCTCTTACCAAGACAAGTTCCACTGCTGAGCCAGAACGGAACTCCAAGCACAGAGAGCACATTGGAAGCGAGATGAAGCAGACTTTTAGCCTTCATCCTAAAGTCCATAGCCTCCGTAGAGGTGTCTTCTGGATACAGCTGCACAAAATTATTTTGAATTTGAGCCCAATATATATTCCATCCTTTATCAGATAAAACAGTCCAATTAAGACGTTCAAATACATACACTTTGGGCTTTTATTTTCTATCAATCAACGGTACCTGGTAAAAGGCCTTGGCTTCTCTGCAGCGACACTCCAGAAAGCGACTGCTGGAATGCTCATGGAGGAAACCAGAGTAGTTTTTGGGAATTCTTACGTCAAGGCCATCAAGAGTGGTTAGAATGAGCTCTGGCCTGAAAAAGAAGTCGTGGAATTAAGCAATGCATGTCAAATCTGAATTTATTCCCACCTGGAATTGGCTTTTTTATTATTATTTTTGTGGAAACTGTGGAGAAATGTAGCATTCCATCAGTTGCGCACTAATGGATTCTCTGCAGTGAATGGGAGTCCAAACCGATAAAAACATCCCAATAATCCACACCACTCCAGTTCATCAAGTTATGCGTTTACAAAAGCGTTTCAACTCTACATTTTCACTTCTGGCCAAAATGGGCATCCTCTGTTGTCCTCTATGTCCACAAATTTGTTTTAGGGATGTTTTGAACTGTTTCGGCTTGTAAACGGCGCTTGATCTGTGTGAATTTCTCTCCTGATTCAACTGGAATGACTTGAGAGTGTTCTCAACAACGGTTTGAAGATTAAATAATCTTGATGGATGTTTCTTACACGCATCCTTTGGCTTCACAAGTTGTTAATCGATGGACTGGAGCCACCAGTTTTTACTGTTTTACATTTACTGTGTACATGAAATAATTATGGCATCACCTGTCATAGGCCCCAGCATGACGGCCAAAGTCCAGTTTTCCGAAAGGGGCGAATGTCCTGTCCATACTGCCTCTCAGCCTGAGAGGGCCGTGCCAGAGGTACTTCCCACTGCGCTCATACAGAACAACCACATGAACCAGACGGCTGTTAAAGCGGAACAGGAAGTGCAGTGGTATTTCTTTTGCTGTCAGATCATCCATGCTGATCAGTCTGGGGTCTTTCCCATGAATCTCCAGCAGCTCCAGACCTCCCGCTGCTGCGTCCAATAAGGCTGCCTGCATAAGTATAGAAAATATTAAACTTCTTGTATTAAACTATTATTAGAATGAACAATGTATGTGGAAGAAAAAGGTGAAGATCTAAGTGCCATCTTCGTTTAATGTCTAAAAGAGGCAATTATGTGCTATTGATTTCCTCACATCATATTTCCAGAGGTTTCCGAAAAGTGCAAAGGTGGTGAAGTCCCTGTGTGTGCAGAGGAAACTGCAGTGGGGATCTTTCAGCTGACTGTCCCGGTACAGAACTGCATCCTGGGACAAGAGGCTCAGAGATGCTGTGTCTACCAGAAACACAGGCAATTTAAACTTATAGACCAGGCCCAGGAATTTCTTCAGCAAATGCTAGAACCAAAAAAAAAGAGACAAAATGTTAATTAATGAGATTACATTTGAACCTTCTGTTGCCTTATTGGTTTTAATATTTGAAATTGTTAGCTAAAAGGATGTTGACTTTTCTGGCTTCAGGAGGCAGGAGTGAAGTCAGCGTAGTGAGAAAGTTAACAGTGCATTTTTAAACTAAACTTTTTATAATTTCTATCAAAATCTCACTCACCCAATGTGCCTCTTTTCCAGACAGATATTCTTTACTACTCAACGCATTAAGTCCATTCTACAGTGAAAGAAATAACATCATTATATGCAAAAAAATCAACCAACTAAATTAGGATTTAATTTATGTCATAAATAGATATAACAGACTTAATTTATGTCTGTGTGCGTCACGTTTTATTTAGATCTCTTTTACAATATGTGCATACTGTGCAAACTTAATATAAATACACACATGTACAGTATATATTTTGAAAATGTTTCCATGTATTTCCATTTATAGATTTATACTAATGTAATTATATACAAATATTTTAAATGTCCAAACATAACAGGCTATTTTTCTTAAATATATACATGCATATGGGTCCATTTATATATACACATGATAAATATAGTCTACAAAATATATTTACACACACACTTATATTAGGTAACGTAAATAAAGACATTTATTTTGGATGTTTTTAATACAGTAATCAGTGCAAAACAGGTATGGAAACTGACAATCAGAATAAGAGGAATATTTGTAACATAGGAAAAAAGGTCAATTAAAATATAATAATAATTGTTATATAATAATTATGTATTAGTAGCAGTATTATTAGTTATTGGTGATAATAATAACTAGTAATTATTATTATCAATATATCTTTTAAGACAGTAAAACGTTTTGTAGTGATTTTGGCTTGTCACCTTTGATGAATACTGTCTGTAGTTGAAGAGCTGGAAGAGGAGGAATATTGAGCTGGCAACGATGAGGAGAGTCAACACAAATGTTCTGTTTATTCTAGCCATTTCTCCTGCTGCTGGAATCTGACACACGCAGGAGGATCATATCTGTGCTCACACGCACACAGCTGAGAACAGAGGGAGGTGAAAAACTAAAATACACACTGCATAACGTGATATTGTAATATATGGTATTATTATACAAAATAACTAACGTTAGATTGCGCGTTCGAGTTTAAAGTGAAACGAGCAGTAAATAATAAATGGCTTTTTTACAAACTTACCAGAAGCAGGAAAACGCTAAATATCTGCTTTATCGCAATCATTTACAGTTCTTTATTCTGCCTGTGTTTTACCTCAGATTCACAGCAGATTCTGCGACCGTGCGTCAGAAGGGACATGTGTAAAACGCGTTTCGAAAATAGTCTTAACAGCCTAGTGCTGAGCTAAAGCCTCTTTAAGGTGAACTTTTCAAATTTTGGTTTGTTTTTAAAAGAGATAGATCATTTTTAATGGAAGTCACTGAACTTGTGTTTTAACCTTTTGTGTGATTGTTATTGAATACGTTTTTTTTTTTCAATAAGAAAACTCAAGACAATTTTGCGACAGGTAGTGTACAGTTTACGGCAATCGGCAGAAGAAGTGATGGGCAGTCGAGAAAAAAAGATATGTGATGTCAAGGCTATAATGTTATAGGAAAAAGGTTAGAGAGCAGCGGAGGTTGGTATTTGCTTGCATGGTAAAAGCTCTGGTGCTTCTTTCTATGAAAAAATACCTTTAGAGGTTTTTTTTTGCAGTTCTTAACAGCACATACACACTCTTTATAGCTGTTTTTGCGTTTTTACGCGTAATTATTTCTTCTTAATCTCATAACCATCTAATTCATAGATTTATTAAGGATCAGATTTATGACATAATCATCTAGATTTATTTTCAAAGGTTTACATCACTGAAAGCGGTGATTTCAAATGGCATATTAATAGTTAATTTTTAATAAATTTTAAAATTTTAATTTTTAACAGTCGCATTTTTATTTATTTATTTATAGTTAAAATAATTTGGGCATTTCGTTTTCATTATGATCTCAGAAATAGACATTCACCAAAACACAAATAAAAATAAAACACAAATTATAGACTAATGACATTCATTATAAAGATTATAAAAGTCTTGCCAAAACGAATACATATTTAAAAAGAAACTGAAACGCACCATAAGCCTATTCAGCACGAATAACAGATGTTTCCACGAGATGCTCCGGCGGGGTCGGGTGGATTTACTTTTATTTAGGTCTACACTCACAATAAAAACAAACAATTTTGCTTAGGCCTAAATGTGCCCACAAGAAAGAAACAATTCCATTCGATAATAAATTGGTTGGTCTGTGTTAAATAGCAGTCGATCTATCGCTGGACAAGCGCTTGTGTCCATTGTTGTAGTTGGCGCTCGTACGCATGCGCGTCTTCATACAGAAGAGCGCATGATTCTGGTAAAAGCACAAAAAAATTGCTCTTGACATACAATCACTTAAATAATCAGCACTTTGGTTTTAATTAGAAAAAAAACCTCTGCAGAATTATGGTTTTTTTTCACTGTTACTTTTAATTTGGGCCTTGAGTGTATTATATATACTGCCCCCCAATGCCCCCCTTGGCGACGGGCCTGCTGTAATCTACTTTATTGCTGTTTGGGGATTGAACACCAGATGGTGCCAGAGGCGCCACAGAGGCGGAACAAGTCAACATCGAGTCAAACAGAAGTCTTTGGTGAGCTTTAATGTTTGGATTTAAGCTCATTGAGGACTGTTACATAGAAACAGGAGGTTTGATTATTAGTTTCTGCACAAATGCATGAAACTTATTCCAAAAAAATAGACCTAGAATGACTTATGACAACAAAAAGCAGGATTACATTTATACAACAAAAATGTACAGTCCACATCCAAAATTATCCAGATATAATAACAGTTTATGACCATGAGGGGACATTAGAAGCAGCTTTTATCACTTTTACACTTGTGCAAAATGTTCCAGTTTTTAAAATCAACAGTTGAAGGATGATCTACCAATATCAATATCAGTAAGATTACAGTTAATGTAAAAAAGAAAATGCCATAGAAAGAATTTAACACACACTACAAGGAACAAAACTAAAATATTATGTGAAGGGACAAACAACTCAAAAAAGCATGTCATCATTCAAACTAAAATCAGTAAAGAAAGTGCACTCAACTATTCCCTGATAAAGCGACTAGCTTTCCCAATGCAAACATCTTCTGATGAAAGCAAGTGTCTGTCAAAGAGAACGAGGCCTCTCTTCATAGGAACGAGAAGGGAAACGTCTCCAAATTCTGCCAGTCAAAGCTGCAGCGATGATCTCTTTGTCCTGGAAGTCTACATGACATCGGAAGTATGTCCAGCTTTTTTTTAGAATGGTTTCCTGATTTTTTTTTTTGTTGTTTTGAGAAATCGGGGTCACGGCATTAAGGAACCCTCTACTGAAGGCAGTTTATCGTAGAAGCAAATATCACAGGCTACTGAGGGATCCTGCTGACATATACTGCTGTTGGATCCTCCCAGCCCATTTTCTGTCTTCTGGAAGCTTCTTACTGCACTGGGTATCTGCAGGCCTGTAGACAGAGTCAGACCGCCACACCAGACCTGCAATACAGACACATGCATTCAGGACACTCAGCCAGCCTTTAACAGACCCTTTTAGAGATAGCTCACCTGAAAATTATAATTTGCTGAAAATCTAATCACCCTCAGGTCATCCAAGATGTAGGTGGGTTTGTTTCTTCATCAGAAATGTAGCATTTCAGCACTTGCTCACCAATGGATCCTCTGCAGCGAATGGGTGCCGTCACAAGTAATCCAAACCACTGTACATATTTCTCTCCTGATTTAGATGGGATGACTTTTTAGCTTGAGAAAGAGTTGTCATGGATCATGGCTTCACAAGACGCTGAATTGTGTACTAGAGTGGTGTTATTGTAATGCTTTTAAAAGCTGTTTGGACTCTCATTCTGACGGCACCCATTCACTGCAGATGATCCATTGGTGAGCAAGTGATGTAAAACATTTCACCAAATCTGTTCTTAGGTAGAAACACACACATCTACACCTTGGAAAGATGGACATTTTCTGCAAATTTCCATTTTTGAGTGAACTTTTTCTTTAATATAATTTATAATTTGTAAAACACCCCATTAAAACACCCCTCAAAAAGTTTGAACATTTCAGTATTAGTACATAAGCCTAGATCTTTAACCACAAAGTAACATGGCTCTAGTACACTTGGTTTAAGATGACAGCTTGTTTCTATGTTGATAAGAACAACATGAATTTAATAACATTTTCAGCCGGGCAGTAGTATAGAGACAGATCATACAACACTGTAACACTGGCTGATGTTGATATATTTTGTCAGGCAGGACTTGTGTTTCACGAGATGCACAGACACAAACGTGAGATCAGTTTCACTGAAGCCTTTTACATTTGCATGTATATCTTTAACAGCTGCTTTTATCCAATGCAACTCACCACTGAGAAATATATCAAGCAATTTTTTCATCAGACACAACAAAACACAATGCCACATTTACAGTATTACCTAGATTATTAGACAAGCTAGAGTATATGGAAATGTGAATGCTGTTTTTTTAAGTTCTGCTTAGCAGCAGTAAAAAAAATCAATTACTGATGGATTAAAGTTTCTGAAATGCAGTCCATATGTTTTATTTCCTTTACATTTTTGTCAATTATTAATTTATAAGCATTTATGTCATTTAGTTGAGTGAGTGATTTAATTAATCCGTTATGTATATTTTCTGTTTATTCAATACATTACCAGTTTATTCAATAAAGACAATTAACAGCTTTTTTTCCGAGTACTTGGATAACCCGACCCAAAAAGCGCGACATTTAAATTTAAGAGTGAAGCCCTTAAATGATTAGTTTTTGTTCAGGTATTTAGTGCTGTGAAGAAGACTCCTTAATCTCTTGCCAAAGAAACATAAGCAACAAACAGTACCACACTACCACTACTAAAGTCATAAAAGCAGCTGCAGTAATGAGTAATTTACTCTACAGTGTCTTTGATATAAATGTCAAATGTATTTACAGTAAATTATGCATAATTAACTAACTCTAAACCAAACCCTAAACATATAGTAATAATGACCGCTTTACTTAATTGTACAATAACACTGTGACAAGGACAGGATGCATCAATGCATAATTAAAAAAAAAATCATTAGCTTTGAGAAGAAGTAGTGTTTAAAGGCTTAGTTCACCCAAAAATGAAATTCTGTCATTAATTACTCACCCTCCTGTTGTTCCAAACTCATAAGACCTTCATTTATCTTCTGAACACAAACTAAGATATTTCTGATGATATCAGAGAGCCATCTGACCCTCCATATACAGCAACACAACTGAAATGATCAAGGGGCCTGTTCCATAAAACAAGTTTACCAAATAAGCCAGGCTTATGGCAGATAGTCTGACTTATTTTAATACAAAATAATGGGCAATAAGTCAGACTAACTGAAATAAGCCTGGCTTATACTAAAATCTTGGTTTATGGAACAGGCCCCAAGAAGAGATTCCATTCGGAACCTACTGAACATTCGTTTTTCTTCACAGAGGTTCTCAGAGGATGCCATGGAGGCCTCCATTATGATGATCCACACCTTTAACAAAGACAAAGAGAAAGTAAAGACGGCCATTGACATCATCAGCAAGTGAGGGCTATATCATTCAAACTCTGCACAACATTGTGTTTGTTTAATGTTGAGTTAAAAACTCAATGTGTGGGCACAGGTACATCGAAAACATCTGTAAAAATCCCACTGAGGAGAAGTACAGGAAGATCAAACTTAGCAACAAGGTGTTTCAGGTATGAGTTTTTTCTGTCGGGATCGACCCCAATAAAAAGCAAATTCGCTCATATTTTGTTGTTTTACTCATAAAGGAGAAGGTCGGTGGGATTGAAGGAACTCGTGAGTATCTTCAGGCGTTGGGATTTGAGAGCAACACCTTGCCGGTGGATGGAGAAGGTAATATATGAAGAAATAAACATTTATTTTGGATGCGATTAATGCATTATATTTAAATGTAAAGTGTGCGACATCTTTGACTCATGCAGTCACATCCATGAATAACTTCTCTCAGACAGGACTGAGGAGTTCCTGGTGCTGCCGGAGCAGGAATCGGAGGCTCTGGAGCAGATGAAGGCTCACCTGGAGCGGCTGCAGAAGGGTGAGCCGATCAGAGCGAAGCTGGACCGTCAGCCGCAGGTCTTCAGACCCTCGAAGCACGCCACACGCTTCGAGCTTCCTCCAGACTTCTACAATCTGACCCCGGAGGAACTGAAAAAAGAGCAGCAGCTGAAGTAAAGAAGCGACAACAGCAGCGCTTGTGTTGCCTGAGCCATTAAAGTCTTACCGTGGTCTTACGATCTTCTTTTAAACGCAGGAGTGAAGTCGTGGAGAGGAATGCTATGCTGCGAACGAAAGCCATGCGTGAGAAAGATGAGCAGAGGGAGAGGAGAAAGTACAGCTATGCGCTTCTGAGAGTGCGGTTACCGGATGGGAATATACTCCAGGGTCCGTAGTTTTGTATTATTGTTATTCATTATTTATACATAAAGCACAAACATTAATAGCATATCTTTGTGCTATATAGTGGGGGTGTCTTGCTAATTGGCTATAATTAAGTTGGCTTAACTTAAGTTGCTGAAAACATGATAGCAACATGCTAGTAAACTTGTTAATCATGCTAGCAACACACTAACAACATGCTAGTAACATGTTAATCATGCTAGAGACATGGTAGTAACTTGCCAATCATGCTAGCAACATGCTAATACCTTGCTAATCATGCTAGATACTATGCTAGTAACATGTTAGTAACTAACTTGCCAATCATGCTAGTAACATGCAAATCATGCTAGAAACAGGCTAGCAACATGCTACTAACATGTTAATCATGCTAGCACCAAGCTAGTCACTTACTAATCATGCTAGATACATGCTAGCAATATGCTTGTAACTTGCTAATCATGCTAGAAACATGCTAGTAACATGCTAGTAACATGTTAATCATGCTAGAAACTTGTTATTAACTTGCCAATCATGCTAAAAACGTTCTAATCATGCTAGAAACATGCTACTAACTTGCCAATAATGCTAGAAACAGGCTAGTAACATTCTAATCATACTAGTAACTTACTAATCATGCTAGATACATGCTAGCAATATGCTAGTAACATGTTAATTATGCTAGAAACATGCTAGTAACATTCTAATCATACTAGTAACTTGCTAATCACGCTAGAAACATGTTAGTAACTTGCTAATCATTTTATCAACATGCTACTAACTTGCCAATTATGCTAGAAACATGCTAGTAACGTTCTAATCATACTAGTAACTTGCTAATCATGCTAGAATTGTTCTAATCATGCTAGAAACATGCTACTAACTTGCCAATAATGCTAGAAACAGGCTAGTAACATTCAAATCATACTAGTAACTTGCTAATCACGCTAGAAACATGCTAGTAACTTGCTAATTATCCCAGCAACATACTACAAACTTGCTAATCATGCTACTAACTTAATTTTTTTAACTGTTTTAAACTTTCTAGCTAGGCTTTTTCAAGCCAACTTAAAGTTTGCCTACAAACTTTACTAATTTCCACCTGTTGTCTCTTCCATTTGAACAACAGCATGTGGCATCGATTGTCAATCTAATATTTATGCCATTAACACACACATATTTTAAGGAAAGGGGTCTTTTATAGAGGCCCTTGATGCAAGACGTTTGAATGACACCTCATGGTCTCAAACAATATTTTTGGTCACATTATGAGTTACACATTGATGCATTTAAAGCTAAATTATTCTCCAGCGTGGCCTGAATTTGAAATGCTCTGCAGGCACGTTCCTGGCGTGGGAGAGGGTGGCAGCGTTGTACCAGTTTGTGCGCGATTCTCTGGAGAACGGCTGGCAACCCTTTGAGCTTATGGCGCCCGGTGGACAGAAACTAAAGGATGACGAGGAATCGGCCTTGAACGAGTGCAACCTGGTGAGTCAAGTTCAAACAATACGGTCCGTGATGATTAATTCAAGACAAAATGATTAATACTTTGGTTTGTTCACCCCCTCCAGGCCCCTGCAGCTCTGCTGACCTTCTCATGGGACGCTGTAGTGCAGGCGGACATCGCCGCCGCCGGAGGAAAGACTGCTGTTCTGCTCAAAGCCGCACTGTTAGAGAACATCAAGACTCTGAGCTGAACATTTAGTCTCCTCAAGTCACTGCAGTCCCTACCGGTTTTCCTCCCATCGCCCACCACCTCAATCCCACACGGTTTAGCAGAATCATGTCAACAGCATGTGCTAGGTGGATTTATATGGCGCTAAACGCAGGAGTTTCTCCTGTGAGTGATGTTATGAGGAGCGTTAGCACCTTACGGGCCAATTTCCAAACAATCTGTCGTATTATAATGCATTGTTGCTTGAGGTAACATCACCAGTCATTATATGACGGGGGAAGATGCTCGGTTTAATTGGAAATGGTGTGCGAGAGGACCTGTTGTAATTTAAAGCACTTTTTAGCTACTGCAGAACGAGAAAAATGTTGGCGTACCATCAAGTCTCATTGTGGAAGCACTGATTTAACATGAGCTCTACCAAGTTCTGTCTTTTGTTGTGTTGCTGTTTTGTTTCCTGCTTAACATTAACGAAGCTACGCATGAATGTTACAGCGCAACTTAAATTAGACACATCAGGGGCCTGTTCCATAAAACAAGTTTACCAAATAAGCCAGGTTTATTTCAGTTAGTCTGACTTATTGCCAGTTAAT
>JAUCNO010001334.1:1216728-1230191 GCA_032353835.1 Enteromius viviparus | reverse complement strand
CAGGAATTTGAACAGCGTCTTGAGTCGTAGCTGGGCGCCGCGGACAGACGCCGAATTGCGCCGCCGGTGTGCGTACATCCATATAAAACAATGTGTTCGAATTTTAAAGACATGGCGCGGCGCAGCGATGCGCTTCCCGTCCGGTTTGCGACCCCCTTAACGGTCACTATCCAACAGCATTACCAAGCTTGGAAAAGCCAAGGTACATTTAAAAAAATGAATAAATCCCACACAGTGTTTATTCAAAATGGCTTGGAAGTGAGTAAATTATGAAGTAATTTTAATTTTGAGATAAATTTTTCTTTAAAATTCAAAAATTATAGATTTGTTTTGTACAAGCATGGAGCTTTTCCCTAGTAAAAATAGTAATTATAAAAGTGCAATTCAAATCTATTATTTACTGACGTGTTGATCAAAACATTCTGATATGGACATTTTACTTACACTTTATCGTCCTACTTATGGATTGCTGATGTATCAATGTGTCATGTTGTGACAGCAAAAATGTCACACTTACGACACACCGCAAGTGTCACAGTCCAATGTTTATTTGTCAGCTACCCTTGTGCAAAATACACATTTTTATAGTATTACGCTTAAATGTGATATTTTAGTAATATTGGTCTAGATTGTAGTTACTATTATAAATAAATATTAGCAAAGAGCTTATACGTCTTCACATGATACAAATTTGGAATGCAGTGAAATGTGAAACAAAGTTTTTCTTAAATCTCCCACCACAAATCGAATGCATATTTTATATATTGTTATATTTGGTTAATAAGCAGTTATTAACTAGCAGTTTTTGCATGTTTAGCTTAAGACTGAGTCGGCATGTTCAAGCAAAGTAGTCTAATGACATCATACTGGGAAATGTATTCCACACCATCCAGTAATACTTCCAAAGCTCACAATAACACAAGTTCCTTCTGTTTCAAATATGTCATTTAAATATTCATTTAAATATGTCTCATTGAAAAACATTGGGTACCAACGAATTTCCCATTCGCAACCAAAACATTTTCAGCATTTCCATAGCAACAGCTGTTCTCTGTCCCTCTCTGGAAATCGAACTCCCTGACCTCAGACCAGGACTGAGCAGTGATCCATCTCCAAGCCTGGAAACCCCCGATGGGTCTGGACCGGGTTTCCAATGCTGGGACTCTGCGTTGGTCTGCATCTGACTGTCTTCGGGGCAGGAATGATCTCTCTGACCAGCCGTTGCCCCTCTGGCCTCTCCATTCACCGGACGCCTGTTTGAATAGCCTGTTCCCCAGGCCATGCTCTTATCACTGACTAAGGCATGCTGGGATAGCGCTAACACAAGCCACATAATTTCAGATGAATAGAGAGTGCAGAAGAACATGGCTGGAAAAAATGAGCAGGCTAGGCTGACATGAACGGGTGGATTGTTGAATCAATACGTCATGCTTCTCAGGTGAAACATTAGCATTTCCAGCCAGACGGCAGTAAACATGTCTGCGATATTCAATCAGATCAGGTCACAGTGCACTGTATTTCTACAATACATGTTTTCATCATTCACGGCAATCGCATAGGCAATGCTAGCAAAGATTACTTACTGTATTACAATATTAAAAGCTTAGAAAAGGCATTGTGAATAAAACGGAATCTTGTTCTTATCATCATACAATTATGCATTCAAGCATTCTGAATAAAGCTTAAAGCCTTTGTGCTTTCTGTTTAGTTTAAATTACATTAACATATTAGAGATGATTCCGTTATCTCATAGGGTCATCTAAATGATGGATGTCTAATGGGATTTACGTTATTTTAATTCTTAAAATATAACATCCTTTTGTACAACACCATCTTAGGCCACACATTCATAGTGACAATAATACATTATGAAGATTCATTCTGTCTTTGTACAATGTTATAAAAGTTAATTCAGTGAACTGTACTGTACGCTAAAGCAAGTGATATATTCCTCCCCGATTATCCATTTAATGCTATACTAATTAACAGAAAAGGAGAAGAAAAGAAAAAAGCAATGACAATAAAAAACAAATCAAACTATATCTTTTATTGTTTAAAATATTAAATCTAAAAATATTAATAGTATCTAACATTTTCTTTGTTTTTGTTTGTAAAAAGGCTGCAGTTACTTTAACAAAAACTGTTTAAAAAAGTGTTATTATAATTTCAAATATCTGTATTTTGTGCAAATATACAGTCAGCTATTTGGTTTTACCTGACCAGGGCCTGTTCCATAAAACAAGTTAACCAAATAAGCCAGGCTTATGGCAGATCAACCCGGTATCATGCCAAGACGTGACATTATCTTGTTGGTCCGCTTTGAAAAACGTGTAGCTGTCACGATTTAACCTCCTCAGATGTGAAACTTACACATTTTGTGTTATAAAGTTTCGTCGAAAATTTCGTGATGGGCTTACGGAAAAATTACAATGTAAGTCAGTGACAAGCATCAGCCGTGATCCACCACAGATAACCGGATTCATTTGATATCAAATTTATACTTTAATTGTAGCACTTAGCCCCACCTTTACCCTAAACCTACCCACTTCTGAACAATATGACAAAACACACACAGACAATATTCTGAAGAAAACACACAGACAATATACGCGCAATCACAGGTATTTTTTGCAAAAACTGACCATAAGCATTAAAAAAAGCATTACCAATCCTTCTAAAGCCATACAATGTCTTTATGCAAAGAAGAGAGTAAAATACAAGGTTTTAAGATTAAAGTATCCTCCATTAACTCCACGCTCATATGTTATTCAAAAGACACTCTCTTCCTGTAGAATGATGCAAATCGATCACCAGAGCCAATAACATTTCACAACAGCATGATGTGATCGGTCACATCAGACACGCGAGATCCAATAGAATTTTACAACCAAGGCTGAAGTATAGTTTAGGGTTGGTTAAAACGGTTGACGTATAGGTTTAGGGGCAGGTGCTGGGTTATGTGTTCATAAATGTATTAATAAATTAATACAGATGCAATAATGGCAATATCATTACCCAATATTTGAATCGAAAATCCGTGCGTGGATCACGGCAGATGCCTGTCACTGACATGTAAGTTTCATGCCTGAAGAGGTTAAATCGTGACAGCTACACGTTTTTCAAAGCGGACCAAAGTGATAATGTCACGTCTTGGCGTGATACCAGGTTGGGCAGATAGTCTGACTTATTTTAATGCAAAATAACTGGCAATAAGTCAGACTAACTGAAATAAACCTGGCTTATACTCTAATCTTGGTTTATGGAACAGGCCCCAGATCCAGAAACGTAGCAAAAACATTGGTAAAACAGTCCATGTGACATCAGTGGTTCAACTTCAGTTTTGCAAAGCTAGGAGAATTCTTTTTTTGCGCAAAGAAAACATAATTTACTCTATCCATTCTTCCGTGACATATGTCTTCCGCCATTTTAGAGAGTATGCGTACACTTTCCGTGGGGTAAACAGCCACAGATTATGTACATGTGTAACCCCCCCAGGGTCCGCTTCCACCACGACTCGTCCTTGCTCCGAGCGGGTTTCGAACCCAGGTGTTCAGATTGGGAGGCGGGCACTCTACCAAGAAGGCTAATATATAAGCTCTTTTTGAGATCAGGGGAGTGAGGTTTACCTGCACAGCACTTACTTACTGGCCTCCATTACACTCACCCCCCTAAACCTCACTCCCATCCGGGTCACGGCACCAATGTAACCCCCCTGGGTCCACTTCCACCACGACTCGTCCTCGCTCCGAGGTTTACCTGCACAGCACTTACTTGCTGGCCTCCGTTACACATGCGCATCATCAAAAATATCTTAATTTGTTTTTAGAAGATGAACGAAGGTCTTATGGGTTTGGAACGACATGAGGGTGAGTAATTAATGACAGAGCTTTAATTTTTGGGTAAACTAACCCTTTAATACTTGAGCACATGTATATTACAAGCTCATACTATTACAAACCTCCTACTTGTAAACAGTCGACACTCACTGTTTTTTTCAGTTTTTGCCTGATTCTATTACATCATTGTCCTCTTTATACATAAAAAATGGGGCATGGTTTGCATTAGAATAGCCCATATTTGCATGTGTAAATAAAATGTTTATACTCTAACTCACCATGAAAGCTGGAACAACAGGTTGGGTGAGCCTCACTTTAAAAGTATGAAGCAATTGTTTGTTTTCAGCATTATAGAAGGAAAGTTGGCCTGGAAAAAAAAATGATGCTATTAATAAACAGCAGTAGTCACATTTTCTTGCTGCAGTTATTCAGATTGTGCACAAACCAGCTCACAAGAAAAGCATGAATGGAAATGGCAGAAACTTAATCTGTAGGTATCTGATTGCCCATGTGAGAAACCCGAGGGTGGGCTATAATGTTCCCTATGGACTAAGGCAGTCAGACAAAAGGGAGCATGACATCAACATACAACACTTAAGCTACCCAAAATAACACACACACACATATATATATATATATATATATATATATATATATATATATAAATGGTTTATTGATAATAATCTAAAAAAAGTTTGTGAAAAAATGTAAAGTTACTCTTAGGTTTACTTTATAAAAAAAATATATTACAGCAAAAAGCTGGACATTTATACAATTATAATAAAAGATGAAAAAAGGCATGTAGTAAATTGTGTTCAAAAGACTTTCCAGCAAAATAAATGTTAATAATTGAAGGCTTTAGAAATATGCCATCAAATAAGATACAGAAGGCTTTATTGAGTTAATAATTCAATCATTTAAAAATCTGCTATACAGGCTTTTTAGGTTATATTTAGGTTATATTACCCCGATCAAAGTCACAGTAGACTCCTATGCTGTCTGGTACTGGGACATCCAGATTCTTTGCCTTGTTGTTGTGTTTGGCCGCAAATGAGTTCTGCAGCCAGTTGTTGACATGGATACACCAGGTGGTGTTGGTCTTCCCCAACTGGTCAAATTTCCCAAGGTTTCTGTAGGCCAAACCAACACTGTACGACTTACAATCCTTCTGAGGCTTCACTTCCCAGTAATGCTGGCCAGACTCTATGCTGGTGTCACCTACACATGCAGACAAACACACAAGTTTAAAACAGTCTTCAAATTGTAATAATGTTAATACAGTGAGGTTATTCCAGCAACCACTGTTGTGTGGATGTGTAGCATTTGTGTGTTGGTTAGAAGTTAAGTCACATTTATATAGTGCTTTAGTTTTTACAATACAGTTTGCTTTAGAGCAGTTTCACCATAAATACATCCACAGATTAAAGACACTTCTTCCAAAATGATTCCAGTCTTTTGGACAGCATAGTCACTTTAGGTTTTGGTACCCAGTACTGTGTAGGACTCTCCAGTAAATCGATCCCTGGCTCCTCTCGGGGCGGGTGAGCGTGTTACTGATGTTCTTTTAGGAGATGGAGTTCCACTTCTGAAACCATCAGAGAGACACGGACAGTCACCACACAAGCACACTTGAGTTGAGGACAAAGATCAATCATCAGAACATGCTCAAACACAAACTCCAAGCTCCACAACACAGAGAGAGCAAGAGGAAGAGAAGAGAGTCACTAGTTATCAAACACAGCATGATCCTGTTTGTGATGCCTACAGCCGATGGTGGTGCGAAAAGAACTATGAAAAATCGAATGGAGAAATTAATGGAAAAAGCTGTACATAACATGTTAGCCACAGCAGCAAAACTGATGCAAAGCTACTCAATATGTTTAAAACACCGTAACTGCTATATACCTTAAAGGGTTAGTTCACCCCAAAATAAAAATTCTGTCATTAATTACTCACCCTCAAGTCGTTCCAAACCTGAAAGATCGTTCATCTTCAGAACACAAATTAAAATATTTTTTATGAAATGGGAGAGCCATCTGACCCTCCATAGACAGCAATACTCAAAACTCAAATGATCCCAGCTCTAGAAACGTAGTAATTAAACCGGTAAAACTGGATGTGACATCAGAAGCTCAACTTCAGTTTTGAATACGAGAATACTTTTTTTGTCAAAGAAAACATACATAACATAATTTTCTATACCATTCTTCTCCCCTGAGTATCACAATGCATACGCACACTTTCCCCTAAGTGTAAACAATGCCTATTATATACATGCACGTGCTTTGCCTTTCAGATCTAAGCAAGGCTGATTATATCAAATACGCTAAAGCATGCGTATGTACTGCGTTGCGATACTCTCCTAAATGGCGCAAGATGTAACTCAGGGGAAAAGAATGGTTGAATCAATTGTTATTTTTGTTTTCTTTGCATGACGCAAAACTGAAGTTGAACCACTTTTGTCACATGGACCGGTGTATTTACTATGTATTTATATTGCTGTCTATGGAGGGCTCTCCAATTTAATCAAAAATATCTTAATTTGTGTTCCGAAGATGAACAAAGGTCTTATGGGTTTGGAATAACATGTATTTAATGACATACTTTCTATTTTGGGGTAAACCAACCCTTTAATGATCAGAGGACTAATAGGTGTGCATACTATGGATGGCTAGTACAGATTAATTAGGCAAGAAAACTACAGGCAATAGATTGGGTAATTTGTTGTGTACTTGATGTAGAATTCAACAAAGTGCACATATAAATGTGTATTATTAGCTATTTAACACTAAATAATTCTCAGTTACGAAAGAAACTATTAAACCCCTTTGTTCAGGGATCATGATCTGCCTTCCTCCGTTAGCTATATGTAAGATCCCACATATTAGCATATGAACAGCTGGCCGGTGAAGGACGACCCACACATTGTAAATGATGAAGCATTATCACTAGGTTCTTGGTATACCAGATGGTTTAGTTACAATGCATGAGCGGTGTAATTACATGCAAAATTGATGTTGTTCGGTGCACTTTGTTTGCCGTAATTGAATGACTGATGAGAAAAGCATGAGAGCGGTGATTTCCGACGAAAGCTTACTCACCAAAGTCATAAGGATGTGAGCATGGAAAAGCAACTTTGTATTTAGAATTATGTTTGATTAAATGTTGCAAAACAAATATTTAGGTCATCATTTGATAACATTTCACACGGTAAGTAGCCATGTTGTAAAGAGAGAGGTGATAGCAAAGATGAGTTTTTGGTCAGAACTAATGATTCTATATAATATAATTCTATTTATATTTTATTGGATCTACTCTCAGTAACATTCACAGCCAGCACATGCAAAACCCATAAGAGCACTCAGTTTAGAAACAGAAAAAAAACCTTAGGAGACATTTCATAAATAAGGATCACAAGTATGATAAAATGAAGATGCATTTCTTTTAAATGATCGAAATTTGCATATCATAATCTGGGAACTTATATATGAAATTCCTAAAAGATGAAATGTAGATTAAAGATATTTAGTGATCTGTAATCCTTTTTCATGAAACGCTTTGCTCAGATCTCTTTGTGAACATAAGCCTGTAGAGGAGCTGGTCTAAAGGGCTCTAGGTAAGCCAGCAGTAGCACTTGGTTTATTGCGGTCAGAAAGAGCTTAAGACCACTGCTAAGAGACACACGGTCACCTTGACATATTCTTCAGATTGGTGAAATGTGCACTGCTGATTGGTAGAAAAGGAAAAACAAGATCAGGGTGTTATCAGGGATGTACTGAGGGTAAAAAACTAATTTTTTACAGCCACTACTTTGACTGATTGAAGTGTACAGTGATTTGAATGATTTCAACATTTAAAATGCTTGAGTGGATTTAGACATTTTATATTAAAATGTAGAGTATGAAGCATGTTTATTTAAGATTAATTTTAAAAAGCATAGAGAAATAAAAACATTATTTTTGTTTTCTTTGCACACAAAATATTTGTATAGCTTCATAACATTATGGTTAAACCACTGATGTCACATGGACTATTTTAACAATATCCTTACTACCTTCCTGGGCCTTAAACGTGTCAGTTGCGTTGCTGTCAATGGAGGGTAAGATTTTCATCAAATATTTTATTTTGTGTGCCAAAGATGAATGAAAGTCTTATACGTTAGCAGCAATGTAATAAATCTCATAATGTGGGTGAACTACAGCCTTTAATAACAGCAACACACTCCGGATAGGACCTTACACTAACTGATGTGTTTTTGTTAATAAATTACTAACAATCATACTTTGATTGCCAAACCTGAAAACACACACAAGGTTTCAGTGTGACGAAGCAGAACATTTACAACTATATTAAAATCTGATCTGAGGGTACAAGAATATGTATATTTCATTTCATCGACAGCTTATTTTGTTACCTGCCCTTGTTCTCCTTCCCTTTGACTTTGCTGTCGACTCCTTTTCCTCCCTGAGGATCCCATTCCACGCTCCTGTCCTCCACCTTCAGATTCAGATGAGATGACGTGGAGTCAAAGCCGAAGTTAAACGCTAACACAGAGAGGCAAGACCATCAATATCACAGAAATATTAGCAGGAGAGTTCAATAACATGTGTTTTTACTAATGTAACTACTGTTCAAAAGTTTGGGGTTGGTAAGGTTGTGAAACACTATTAAAACTAACTGTTCTATTGCAATATATATTAAAATGTTTTTTTTATTTCTGTGATCAAAGCTGCATTTTTCAACATCATTATGCAAGTCATTCAGATATCAATCTAATATGCTGATTTGATGCTTAAGAAACAATTCTGATTATTATCATGCTAAAGACATTTTCTTTTTGGAAACGTACAAATATTTTTTTGCAGGATTCTTCAATATAAAGTTCAAAAGAACAGCATTTATTTGAAACACAGATATCTTTACTTTCCAAAACTCAAACATATATATATATATATATATATATGGTCTTTACATTCATTGAAGAATCCTGATAAAAATATTTGTAATAGTACATATGATTTTACATGCTTTATACCTCTGGTTTCCAAGGTGACCGGATCCGAATAATCCCCCGCTGCTGCTTTGTTGTATGCTCTTATCCGGAAATTCATGAATTTGGTGTCAAATCTTAACCCTGGCAAATAAATAGAGCAATCAGTATTCCTAATGCACAAAAGTAGGAAATATCAAATATTTTGAGCATATTCTGAGCAGAACAGTGCTGTCATCACCTTGTAGGGTGTATTCAGTGGTCTTGATGTTGTCCACCACCTCCCAGCACTGCTCGTCCTTCACACGTGGCAGACCCTCGTGGTTGGTTTTTCTGTACTCTAAGATGTAATGGTCAATCTTGCTATCCTCCACCGGCATTCTCCAGGTTACGTTCACCTCATTATCTATGACCAGACAGTCCCCAAGCACTATCTCTGGAGCTCTTGGCACTATGTGCAGAAGAACAGAACAGGGCATGTAGGATTTTGATATATATATTATAATATATTTGAAATATTATATATTATTAGGAGTCATATCGTGCATGTTATTGTCTGCTTAGTAACATTCTGTCCTACATTTTTATGTCTTTGAGGTTCACTAAGGTTGTGTGTACCTGTAAGTTGTAAGTTTTTGCACCCAAACAGTCATATTTTAGTGTTTTAGGACCTGTTTTTACCATTTAATAGGTAATATGCAGTGCTCAAACCACTTTTACTTGTACACTGCAGGTTTACAGTCATTACAGGTAGGTAACAATTTATTCTGTTTTTCAACAACAGCAGGTATTCTACTTGCTCCTACAACAAAATGACTCTTGGGCAAATAAGGGCATGTTGCAGCTTAATTTAATTAGATTGTCTTTTTGAAAAGGGGAAGAAGGTCTGAGATCTAAAAGCTACATTTAGCTGATTTAGAATATTTACAGACAGGAATGGGCAAAGGTCCCAGCAATTTACCTAATGTACTTATAATGTATGAGAGTCTTAGATGCTTAACGAAAACATTTTTAAGAAGTTTATTTATTTTTTCTTTTGCTTAAAATTAAATTGGTTTAATTTTTCCCAAGTTCTTTTCAGTTTAATTCTCCCTAGATTCCATTTAACTGAAAAGCACTTATAACACATTAAACTGATAAAACTTTAACAATTTATTAACAATAATAAGGCTCTAAAAAGGTTTTGCAATGTTTTGTTTTCTCAACATTGCAACTGCATATATAATCAACTGTTGATGAACCCATTGAAATTATTATTTAAATGATCTCTCATTAAATCCTTTAACTATGTATTACTATTATTATCGCCAGTCAAACAATTGAAGTGTCCCCTTTTAAAAATAAAGCCAATTATAGAAACTCAAGAAACTTAAAATAATCAAATTGCATTCTGATATTAATTGAAATTTTGAGCACTGACATTATTGGCTTATTGGTTTAAAATTGATTACATTTGCACATAAATTTCCTTTGTTTTTTTATTTAAAGAGACAAGTAGTATATCTCTTAGACACCAAGCATAGAGAGTAAAAATATACTCTGAAATCATGTCATGCATATGAGTCTCATATCCGAAATATCCTGTTAAATATCCCTGTCCAAAGATAACACCCAGTCATAAATAACATCACCCTTCTCTCCTTCTAATAACTCTGATCCTCGCCATGCTTCACAGGTTGGCTGGGGACAGAGTTGTCTATTATTTTTCTAAATTAACTCTACTCAACCTATTCAGCTACAAAAAACAAAACACGCTCTCAAGTCACCAAGTATCAGAGTGAAATATAAGGAGCCAGGGGTGCCAGTAGTAGGTGACCCTCTTTTAGCCCACATGCCCTTCAGCTCAAAAAAAACAAACATTTTTTTGTATTAAAAAAAGTCAAATTCTGCTTTTATTTAAATATTAAATTCTGGTTATAATTCACCAGTTTTATGAGCCGATAGCATTTCAAACAGGGAAAAGTGTAGTTTTATCTGTTATCTGTTAAAATGGTTTTGTGCATTTTTTTGTAAACCAATCGTATCTTAAGTTTTGACTTTTCAGGGATAAGCTCGTCATACTAAATCTCTACTATTAACATTAAAAAAAGATCTGTGCAAATGTTAAGCTAGCACAGTCTTGGAAGATTACCTCAGTGTCAGCAAATTAATATTCATGAATTTTGTCTTTGTCATATGACAAAGAAGCAGAGAGATACTTAAAAAACAGAATTAGAATATAGTCCTGATCAAGGGGTTGTCAGACTTAGAAACATCAGTGATTAGACAGAGAGAGAATAATAACTTGATTTGAAATGTTGATATCTAAAAAACTTACTCTACTACATCCTCTTATTGTTCTTTTATGATAGACCTGAGAGGGATCTTTTTTTCAGTGCTATTTTTAAAAAAAATTCTGTCTGTATTTGGTGCATTTGTAGACCCCAAAGCCAAAGTGACTCACATAAGTGCAGAGAGCCATCCTGACGCATTATTACACACACACACACACACACACACACACACACACACACACACATGTGAACGGCAGATGAAACAAGCAGTTAGTTCAGCGCAGTCACTCCATGCAATGAACCAATTTCAGCAGAACTCATCAAAACACATGCAAATATAAGGCAGAATACTGAATCCTTTGACAGAGCAATTCTATAACACTGAAAACTAAAAAAACTAATGCTAATAAAAGTATACTGAAAAATCCGTCCCGCGCAGGTCTCTACATCCAAGATGTAGGCAAGTTTGTTTCTTCATGAGCACAGATTTGGAGAAAGGTACATGATCATTTCATTACTTGCTTACAAATGGATCATCTGCAGTGAATGGGTGCCATCAGAATTAGAATCCAAAAAGATGATAAAAACATGATAATAATCCACAAGTAATCCACACCACTCCAGTCCAGTCCGGGTTATTGTTATGTTATGTAAAAAGAACTGAATTCAGCTTTTCACTTCACAGGGTGTTAATTAGACAGACTTAATATAAGTGAATTACTTGGGGATTATTGTGATGTATTTATCATTTTATCAGCAGTTTGGACTCTCATTTTGACAGCACCCATTCACTGAAGTGGATCCACTGGTGATGGAATGGTATATTTCTCTGATGAAGAAACAAACTAATATCTTGGATGGCTTGAGGATGAATAACTATTTTCTTTGTGGGTGACTATTCCTTTAATAACTCTTTCATAATCCAATCTAAGCTTTGTATCGAGTGCCTGTGAAAAATGCGTTTACTTATTTAGCTGGCACGAAACAAAGACATCGGAGGTAACTTAGCAGGTTTTACTCATGCCAACACTTCAGTTGTAATATTTAGGTGTTGAAATTATACTTTTAATATGTAAAATGTCATATTTTAGATGTTTAGTAAGCATCACAATAACATTCCTTTAAATTCATGCTTACATACTTTGGGTGAGGAAACATGTCTCTGATTATATAATATTAAGAATTATAATCTTCATATTTGCAGAACAGGTTAGAACAGATTCTTCTATCACAGGTTTGGTAACAGAAGCACAGATGGCAGATGCTGGGTTGGTTACTCGAAGGTTGTGGGTTCAAACTCAAGATGGGTTGATCCTGTAATACAAGCAGCTAAATAACATTAGTAATTAGTTTACCGGGGAGGAACTTGAGGCCCTGCAGAAGCTGTCTCTCCTGAATGAAGTCCACCATCAGGTGTGTCATACTATCTGTGGCTTTGGGCTTCATAGTCAAGCGGAAGGCAGGAGCCATTGTGACCCTAAAAGAGCAAAATATAATAGTTTAGATATTTGCTTGAACTACTGTTACACACCTTCATTGCTCAAAACTGAGTTTCATCCGAGTTTTTAAGAGTTTCAACCAGCTTTATTATCCTGAATCAATCGATTTTTAATGGGTTTTTGGTTAAATGCCTCAAAGTTCTGAGCTGAAAACAAGCTCAAGATATTTTCAAGTTTTATTCAATGACATAAAACACATCAATAACTTAATCACCAAGCAGGTAAAATAATCTACTCACTAGTTCACTTTAACAGCCTCAGTGTGCAGCACTCATATGCTGCAAACTATTACAACTAAAAAAGTGTTTAGACGTTTTGTTCAGTTGTTAAAAGCTTAATAGCTGGTGACAATGAAAAGTCATGTAGCTGCGGTTTAGTTTTTTCTGAGCACAGAAACCCCGGCCTGAGGGGCAAAGCTGACCCATGATGGCCATTGATTTGGCCGGCCATAAAATATCATGCTATACTGGAATAAAAAACAAGTAACTGGTGTATCTTCATTTATAAATTATCTTTGCATTTTAACATTAACATTAGAGAACATACTAACCAACATATAGAACAATTAAATACATTTTAATATGTGATGTTGGCAAACTAATTTCGGGAGGAGCGCCAACGATTATTCAGACACAGTCGGCACCACATTTCCAATCATTATCTTATCATCTAGTTAGCCAATCCGGTCCTAATCTATCCACTACAAATAAGCCCGTTTCCTTCCCTTCAGTATCTCGTTCAAGCATCCCTCCTCCTCCCCTTCTCCACCTTGTTCACACTATCCTAACATGGGGTTCGAGCCGGACGCAGAGCTCTACCCTCGCTAGGGTTCATACTTCCAGGGTTCGGAGTCCGCCGGGCTCCC
>JAUCNO010001334.1:1196349-1216134 GCA_032353835.1 Enteromius viviparus | reverse complement strand
TTTATAATTATATTTATAATTCATAATAATGAAACCAAGTACACATAAGATATAGACAATGGCTATGCTGTGATTTTAGATCTATTTGCATGTAAAATAGAGTTAGAAGCAACATAATATCTATTTTAACTGAAAGCTCTGCTCCTCTCAGCCGCGAACTGAACAGAACAGACGCAGAGAGAGGTGTGTGCGTGCCAAGCTCTGCGCAAGCTCTTGCTTGCTGTACAGTATCACCAGTACAGCTGATCTGTAGCGACAACAGACTGCAAAGAATGATGGGCACGCTTGGGCTGATGGGAATTGTAGTTCCCACTACTTCCCGTTCGCTCCATTCGTCTGAGCAAACTTTTCTCAGAAGACCTATCGTTTTATCGAGTCATGCGACCATGGCATTATCGAAAAAATAGATATTCCGGTACAACAGTATTTACAATACCGTTACATCCCTAGTATACAAAGCCGTGCATCTTTCTTATGTTGCTGTATTTAATACAACGCCTTTACTAGCAGGTAAGCTTACCTAAGCTTAAGTGTCTAAGGAGCAACTTCAAACACAAAATGACAGTACACAAATAAAGCATGGCTGAACTGTCTGAATGACCTACATAAAGGCACATAGACCAACTTAGGGTCAGACACCTGCACATACACACACACACGGGTTGATCAACAGTGCAAAACAAACTATTTGAATATATGGTGTCATGCAGTGGTTACACAACCACATACAGAGAGTGGAACATATACTGTACCTATCTTTGATCTGTTTGGCAGCCTTGAGGATGAGAGGTAGAGGAAGAGAGGAAAAAAAGAGCAGGTCGTTAGTATTGCCATGCAGGTGATGTGTAAGCATGCAATTCGACTCACACACAAAGAGGGTAAATCAGGATCTTAAACAAAGTAAAGCATAGGTTGGTGAGCGGTTTAACAGAATGTTTTTATTATATGCACATTATTAGTTTTTATTAGATTCACATTTAATTAACAGATCATAGAAATATAGACTTCCGTTTTTCATTAGCATTACTTTGGTGAAAAATCAAGTTCCAGACAATGAGTAGGATTAGTATGTTTAGTTGTTCAATTCTTGACATTCTTTGCTTGCAGTTGAAAAATGAGCTACAGAAAATTAAATGGAAACTTTAAACGACAACAAATCAAGAATTTTAATAAATTAAGTAAATTATGCTTAAAACGTTAAACATTAAAAGAATAAAAATATGAAAAATACATAAATTATATACAAAATATTAAAAAAGTATTAAAAAGTATCCTTTATCAAGAACATCAAAGGTCTACCTTTGTGAATTCCCCCTCATCTGTAATGTGAAGCGCATTATTAGCAAACTCCAAAAGTTCCTCTGCACTCTCTAATGCATTGGTGCTTTGGGTCAGTTGGTTCTGGAGAAGAGATTAAGCTTCATTAGTCATTTTGAAATCATGTTCGCTGAATATATCTGGGCTTTTTTTTCTTCTGAGAGTACAATCTTTTTTCTATTCAAAGCTTTCACTAAAACAGGCAAATAAAACATAATAAACAAAAAACTAGACAGTTATTTTTAAAAGGCAAGTTTTACACCAAAAACAAATAAAAGCTCAGCAGCGGTTTCTGAACTAATGTATATTTTCAAACGAATCATTTCAGTGAATTATTCTATAATAAATTTAGTTAATCATACAACAAATCAGTTAAGCGCATGATACAATGACTCACGTTATGAAGACTACCTACTGTACCAATGCAACTGAAATCCTGAACACTAAGGGACAGAATAGACTGAATCTATTTTGAGTGATTTGATCACAAGTGAACAGCTGTAACACATTGTCAGTTGCATTTGTCTCCAATGCATCTTCAGCGACCACTTGTGCCTGGATTAAAGACCCATCTCATATCTGCTGTGCACAGAAACTGTCACTGTTGTCATTGAGCGAGATACATTTCATGGTTGTGATACGAGTCATCCAGCTGTCAGAGTCTAAGCAGCACATAGATTGCCATTAAGAATTCTAAAATCCTTCAAGTGTGAGGTTTAAGTGTTCTAATCTATAGACTCTTATTTTACTTTTCTCTTTTACTTGTGCATAAAAATGACTTGTAGGGAAACATGACATAACTAAAAAAAAAGCTTTACCCTAAATGTCCACTGAACTGGAAGAAATCTGCTCACTACACCAGAGGTTTGTTCAGCTCAAGCTCCCTGACCATCTCACACTACCGCATTCTCATGAAAACTCCTATTTTAAAAAAGCAAAGGCATAAGGTGTAAATGACATAGTATTTAATTGATTAAAATGGGTAGAGTAGAGTAGACAGTAGAGTTACAATACTACAGTAACCTGACAGTCTGACCTTACAGTTTAATTTGTAGCTATAAAAATAGTTTAATGTTATCATTTTGCTCACTGTGTATAATTTTCTTTAAATTTTTGTTTGTTAATAATGCATTGAGGGCCAATATTAAGTCAACGTAACACATTAATAACAATATGGTATGTCATAACATTAGCATTAAATAATAAAACATATCTGCCATCACTCTGGTGATCAGAATGTTTATACCAGAGCATCCTTAATATAAAATGTCCTGAAATAGGTCAAAAGGCTATTACAATAATGGTTAATTTAGGAATGGAAAGCCATGTCAAGCTTTGCTTTGTCTGTCACTGGCAAATATTAAAGGGTTACTCCACCCCAAAATGAAAATTTCATCATTATTACTTACTCCCATGTCATTCCTAACCATGAGACCTGTGACTGTCCCACTGACTGCCAAAACATTACGACTGTCAAAGTCCAAAAAAGTATGAAAGACTTCATCAGAATAGTCCACCCCTGCTTAAAATTCTGGTCCGTTGTCAGCACATGAAAGTGCTTAAAAGTATTAAACCATATGTTCAAACTGACTAACTTGATTAACATAAAAGACACACAGAAAAACAGACAACAAAAACCTTAAATAGAACCCTATAAGAGTTCCCGCAGCTGTCAGTAATGAACAGCAGCCGGCGTGTTTACATACTGTTATGCGGTTAAGGATGGGAAGGGTACTGATGGCTAATCACTTATCTGAGCTCATTTCTCTCTCTGGTATTGTTCCTGTTCATTGGACTTAGAGGGCTGGGCACAATACTGCCATTACAGCACCATGACATCACCAGCCCAACCAAAGCCAACTACACACACACACACACACACTTACCAGAAACTTAAACAAAAACACTGTTATTTTATAAGCATATAAGTACAGGGCTGGGAAAAACAATGCATTACTTTTTGTGATTAATATAGGCCCCTTAAGTCTTGAAAATAATTACAAATACATCTTTCGTGAGCGCAGGCAACTGATAATGGTGTGCAGCTATTACAATTATGTTGTGAATGGTTTATTAAATCATTAGGCATTCACAGACAAATTCTAAAATGTTAATCCTTTTAATACTACTGCTGATCTTCACACAAAATGTTTTTTTCTAATGGTGTTTAGTCATTAATGGTCATTAGTATGAGTCCTGTCTCTTCCTTCTCAGCTTTTTAATGCCATTGAATTGAGGCTGAGATTTCAAAGTCCAGAAAAAGTGCATTCATCCAACATTAAAAGTACTCCACATGGTTCCAGGGGTTAATAAAGTCTTCTGAAGTGAGTCAATGCATTTGTGCAGGAAAAATATCTATATTTAAAACTTAATAAACCTTAATATCTAGCTTCCTATTACTATCATATGCACATTTGTCAGTTTAATTTTTGGGTGAACTATTCTTTTAAGAGGAATCTGTATTAGGACTAGAATATTAAACTAGTATTATTATAATTATTTTTTTTTTTAAGATTTATTTTTGCCATTTTTTAGCCTTTATTGTGATAGGACAGATCAGTACTGACAGGAAATGAAGTGGGAGAGAGAGGGCGGCGGAATCAGGAAAGGTCCTTGAGTCAACGGCACTACAAGGATATCGGCACAGACTAAACAAATTTTCATTACTTCTTACATTGATTCTGCATTAGTTCTGGGATTTAATAGATGTTAATACACGAAGCATTCCCCAAAGTTGTTTGAGACGATTACCTGAAGCTCATGTGATTTCCGGACTGTTTCCTGCTTGATAGTGTTTGTCATACTCTCCTTCATCTCATCTAGGACGGAGTAAAGCGTGTCAAATTCCTCCTCTAAATCCGACACCACCTGTGTGGAGTTGACCTGAAACATGACAAAATTTTGAAATGAGGGAAAACCAAAATCAGTTTATCACCTTTACTCTTAAAGTATTTAAAAGCATACTTTTAGATAGATTTAGATTTTTTTTTTTGACAACCCCAGCAACCTGCAGTAACACTTTGACCTAAACTCATTCATGTTCAACAAAGCTAGGCAACTTTCCAATGCTACTGAAATGCTAAATTATTGTCATAGCATAAAAAGATGAGATACGTACTCATAAAAATTAGATAAAACATCAGAGATAAGAAATTAAATTAATTATGACAAATAGTCAAAACTCTTTCAAAAAATGTAAAAAAAAAAAAAAAATGATTGTTGGGTAATGACCTTTGCTAGTCAATAGGATGAGAAATACCCCCTAGCAACCCTGGTGGTGTAAACAAGATTTGCTACTGTAAACGGTAGCTAATGTATACAGTGTTGATGAGTTTGTACATCATAGCTTAATTTTAGAGCACTCACCTGAACCCGACCCAAAGTGTGATTCAGCGTTTCAATGAAATTCTGGAGCTCTTCATTTTTGTTCGCTAATGTGGCAATTATCCTCTGTAAGGCATCCTGCAAAAAATCATACATGAATACAAAAATCATTTACCATTTCTCTCTTTGTTATGTTGCGTTCATGTGTCCATTCTATTTCTTATCATTTGCTCATTTTGTGCTTATTTTATTGCTAACTATTCAATACTCTTCAACTACTCCTTAAGAATATTTTACCTAGATTAGGTAGTTCATTCATGTTTCACACGACGCTAAAATTGTCATCTAGAATTGTGAAATTAAACATACCATCTAAATGCCAGATGACTCTATCCCGATTAAAGATCATGCACTGATGTGTCTGGGAAGGCATAGAAAACTGCCAATTATGTTGCTGAACTGCCTATTTCAAACCTTGACAACCCTTTTTTCTTTGCATGAACACTCTTCTACTTGCATGACACACAAGACTTGATGCGGTCTAGACAATGCCTTGCAATGTGGCCAGCTTTTTAACATGCACTGCACTTCTTCAACCTCCAACTCTCTTGTTTCCAGTTCCAGCCCCTCGTGTTTGCACTGGTGCTATGGAGAATATCTAAAGTCTTTAAGCATTTTTTTATTGGCTTTTTTTTCAAGTTAAAAACAACATACAAAATAATACACAAAAGAATTCTGCATTGCAGATGTCTGTCATCTCACCTTTGTTCAGTATATGAACATCAACTTTGTTAAGGCTTTGACACAAGTGTATTTGTGCCATATTGGAATATATTTTAATTGGGACACAACAGACTCGTAGGGCTCATCCATATATTCTCTTTCATGTTCTCTGTATGCCAAAAAGCACACTACTTTTGTGTTATGCATGTGAACATCTAGTGATGTAAACGTGCAGACAGGATCAGAAAAAGACTATCTTCAGCAGGATGATTTAATCAAATTGTGCTGTTTTATTTATAAAGTCTAATGACCAAAGAATACATTGCTTGCCACATTTATCTGATGACACATGAATTGCATCACATATCACATCACTGCATTATCTAAAAAACAACAACAATCCATTACGTTTTTTTTTATTATATACATTTATGAATAAATATTTTAAAACAATATTTATTTGCCTTGGCCATTGCTGTGTTATTATATAGCAGAAGATTTGTGACCTATTTAATATATATTCATCTCTGTCCTCTAAGGCTTGTTCACTGTGTCCCATATGGCAACTCATGTGGAAACTTCTCAGATGCTCTGCTTCTTGCTGGTTTTTTATTTGCTATGCAATACAGAAATACAATACAGACTGTCTTTAAAAAACTAAAACCACCAAACAGATCAATAAACACTCACAGAACTGACAAAATCTGATGCCAGGTCAATAACTGTAACTGCTACTACAGACAGGAGTTGGTCATTTGAAGTGTGACGCACAGATGTTTTGTTTTGGTTTTTAACATGATTATTTTAGCCGATTGCTCTCTAGTGAACCATGCATCACGTTTAAGTTTTCAGAGTTTGCAAGTTCACTGTTGGAATTGCTTCCACTTGTAAACTCGTGCAGCTAACAAATGCTGACTTTGCTAGGTGATGCAGAGAAAGACAATTTTCATCTAATAAAGTCAAATTCAATCTGTAGTCTCATAGATGTGTACAGTGTACAGTGTACACAGGCTGCAGTTTATTTAATGCCCGCCAATATCTTTAATAACAAAGGCTTCTGAATTCTCCATATGGTCTCTTTAAGAAGTGCAGTAATGCCACCACTGCAGGTTTCAATGACATGGCTATATGCAAAGCTAATAAAATTTCCATGGAGGGACAAGCCATTGGTCTAAAGAGGAAAATAAGCAAAAAGTATCCATTAAGTTTGTGGATCAGGTAGGTTGCTGTAATTCAGAGAAGCTGGAAGGGGACCTATTATACAAAATTCACTTTTTATCTCTCTCCTTTTTTATCCCCTATAAGCGTCATCACCGAACAAAGCTTTATTTGCAGAGCCTATACAAAGTAACGTCACAAAGACTCATACGTGACTGTTAATGGACAATGCCCTAAAACTAGCAGTACTAGATTAGTACTAGGCTACTATTACTAGTACAGGACTAGATCTGCTAAGCACGCTGCTGCTGCAGTGCAAGTAGGTACTTGCTACTGTTAATTGAATGAATAGCCATGGATAAATCCTGTATCAGATCTAGACAGGTGGAGCTGTGGGAGGTAGAGGGTTTCAGACAAACCTGCTGCAGGACCAGGTTACAGCTTATAAATGCAAGGACCAATCAGATATTTCATATAGTTTTCATTTACAGTAGATATATAGTTGTTTAGGAAAAATTAATGAAACATGAGTGCTATTGTGGCTGCTGTGGGTCACATGACGACCCTTTCACTCAAAAATAATGAGCACACAATGCCCCTGATTGGATGGGCCCAATATTTTCTTTCTTTTTAAGAAGCAAGAGAACAATCATTAAAATCTGTTTTGTAGCTTAGAAATACACTGATAAGGTCACATTATAATAGTTTGGGATTTTTCATTAGTTTTAGTTTTTATTTCGTTTTGACTTTTTCTTTCAAATTCAGATAGTTTTAAGAGGCAGATTTGTTAGTTTTTATAAGTTTTTGTATTTTGAAATTGCTTAGTTTTAGTTTAGTTTTTATTAGTTACAGTGTTAGTTTTTTTTTTTTTGTAAATTAAGATATTTGTCAGGTGCATGAATCAAAATCACCAGAATATATGTATAATATAATATATGTATAATAAAAACTATAATATAACCATTTTTACTGATATTTTTAATGGTTTCTGTTGTCAGAAAAAAAGAATAAATATTATATAGTGACTGAAATGCACCCCATTATTAGGCCTTCTAAACTAGCTCTATTTTACAAGATATTAATATGGATTAATCTTGATTTATAATCAAACCGATGAAGTCAAATACACATAAGATATAGACAGTTGATATGCTGTGACTTTGGCTATATTTGCATGTAAAATCGAGTTAGAAGCAACCCGTGCATTTTGGATCAAACACTTGGTATAAAACTGGCAGCGTGAAGTAAATAAATTTGAATTTTAACCAGTTTCAGTTAGTTTTAGTTTTTTTTTAACTCTCGTTTTTATTTTTATTTTAGTTAACGGAAATGCTTTTTTAATTCTAGGTTTAGTTTTTTCGTTCGTTTTCGTTAACTATAATAACCTTGTCACATGATGAACCAAAGCCCATCACAAGCAGCTTTGAAAAGTAACATATAGAAGGTGCTCAGTGTCATTCACACATACACTTAACACCATCAAAGTTAGACTCATTATTTCAACTAAACTAAAATATGCTATAAACATTAATTTCACAACATTACATGTAACATACAACCTTAAAAAACATAAATGATAATAAAAAACTAAGAAGAAAAAAAAATTAAATGCAATGGAGGGAATTCTGGGAATGTCAGTTTGCGGTTTTCCCTGTACATTTTACAGGAATTTACCATTAACTATTTAGGTTTTTACCGTAGCATTTTCACAGTTTTTCCTATTAAAATCACAGCCATTTTTTACAGTACGCAAGAAATTTGAAATAACATGGGTTATGGTTATCTTTAGGGTTACTAAATAATAAATGCATTTATAAGATTATGTGAGTTTCAATGTGTCACTGTCTTTTCTAAAAATACTTAAATACAGTAATTCCAATTTGGAAATTACTACTTAGACTATGGTCTCTTTAGAGATGTTAAAGGACATGTGCTTCACATTCTCACTCACGACTAAGCCTGCTAATGATGAAATCCTAGAACCTCAACCACCCAAGTGCACGCTACGCCACGAGAACAGCATCATCCACAAATAGCAGCTCAGTAACATCCAGGGCCTTCCAGGATCTTAAGGTGAATATCATCCACCCCCTACTTTGCCACTCTTTTAACTTTTCAACTTTCTAACTTCCTCAGCAACTTGAATCATTAAGTATGAATTAAATCGAACACCCAGCCTTTCAAAGCATTCTCTGTTTGATAGTGTGCGCAGTAGCTTCCCGTGTCCAGTGCTTGCACCACTTCTCTCCACACCACAGAATTTGACACAGCATTTTAACCAAACAGACAATCATTAGCTGTTAGCAAAAGATGTTTTTTTTAAAGATCCACAAGAAAAGGCAAAGACTATTAGTACTGATAAATGACCATTTTGTCCTGTAGAGGAGGTGTATTTCATTATTAATGCACCGTTAAAAAATTGATGTTGTGTGACCCTCATGGAGGACAAGCTGAGCTGAGATGTCTCTGTTATGTTTCTGTCAAGCAACAGCAATTATAGACATAAGCAAAAGCATACACATATCATATGCATTCTGAACAACATGAGGGTAAATAAATAATGAGAGAACTGTCATGGAAAGAAGGTTAAATAGTCAATGTACTGCAGCTTGACACCAAAAGAATGTCTTGCAGACAAATTCTGTATCTCTGCATTAACAGAGTTTGTTAGCTGCACAATAGGGAAGTATGTTAATCTGAAATATAACTTGTACTTTTAAAGTTTCATGTATATAACTGTACCATACCAACACTGAATTATTGATACATCCACAAATGTCTGTACAAAATTCCTAGTGCCAGCAGGAGAGGCTGGTGGAAGAAACCCAATACGCATGAATAACAGAGAGGAGTAAATGCTTATCAGATCAGACGCTGTGAGAGAGAAGCATGCCATGATTAAGCAAGCTGAGAGATTAGTTCAGCAGAAAGGACAATCACTCTCAATGAAGTACTATTGATTTATTCACTAAATATTAAAACCCTACATACTATACTAAACATACTGTGTCATACCACATATGCTAGGCTATCTCTTATAATTATAATGTACAACTATTTCCTCTCAATACAAAACCCAAGGACATAAACATTCACAGAGCTTGTTAAAAAAAACACTGTACAGAGACAAGCACAAAGTCAACAATAGGGTCGAGACTGAATGACGTAGAGCATACTATTTTGGTCAGACGGTCCCTAATTCCCTCAAATCCACACCACACTCTATAGTCTGTGTCCAGGGGAGAGTGCTAGTTAAGGATAAAGGCTTTTGGGCCTAATCCAAAGATACTGCTGTCAGATTCAGACTCTAATCTAATAAACGCCTTGAATACAAAACCTTTACATTTGCTGGGTTTGTTCCAGCTTGCAATACCTAAAACAGAAGTCATCGACTGTGTTTTGGTCATTATCATAGCTAGCAATGCACAAGATGCATCCGAACTTATTCTAAAAGCCTATCATTAAGGCCAAATGTTTCAGGTGCTCAACACAAAATCTAAACACTGTGTTTCTCAAATGAAGGGATTTAAATGTTTAATATTTTGTTATATGAAGATTACAGTGACACTATAACAATACAGATTTTTTTATTATGCCTTCACATGCTTTTATTGTTCTACTTTCGTGTCAGAGCCACACTTTTGGTCTTCAACTATAAATCAATTCGAAAAAATATTAGTTTACACTTTATGTATATATGTGCTTGTTACAGTGTAATTATACAATTAAGTATGAAGCAACATTAATTAACAACATGATAAACCTCTCAACATGACTTGCATTTTATTCTGCTGAGGAGAGCACTACGTTTAAAGTCGCAATGATACATAACAAGTGACGGATCTTGTAGTGATGAACGTGCTTGAGATGAAACATGAGACAATGATGACTGAAGAAAAACAAGTCAAACAACCAAATAAATATAATGTGAGCATGCCCTTTAAAAGAATATTGGCACTGGTGTTTGTCTCAATCTGCTAAGGATGCTTGCCATTCAGATGGCTAAAGACTTCACACACTTGAAACTGTCTTTCTGTTACATTCAGCTTGCAGTTCCACAACTCTAAGCTTAGTCAACACAAAACTATTGACAGTCAACTGCAAAGGGAAACATGAGAGGGCATGGCTGACCTAGTTCAGACATATAAGTCACATTTGGTTCTAAGTATCAGTAATTTGCTCTTTGACCATCTCAGATCCACACCCTGAAGCGCAGAATAACAATAAGGTCCACCTCTGTATAAGATTTAGACGCTTACACTATATCTCATGCCGAGTTTATGGAGGCCAGTAAACCTGATCTAACTTTCAGGGGCTGCAATCTGATCCCCTCACGTTTCCTCAGACTGCTGGACTTTAGATGAGATGGATTGTGAGCTGCAGGTAAATAGAACGGCCCCCCGTTGAAAAGTCCAACGTTACACCCGGCATCGCCTTGGAAATCTGACTCCTTTGAAGACCCACAATGGTATGACCCACTTCCTGACAATACAGTCAGGCTGAATTTAGATTGTGCGCTATTCCCTTCCTCGATCAGCCCTGATACAACAAACATTCACACAGAGTTTTTTTAATATACAATACTCTCCCAAGTGATTCAATAATAAAAAACATGACCACAACGCAGCTGCATTATAATTACTGCATTAAAATTAGTCATTACACTCCACGCTAAACTCAGTATGACTTGCATTAAATACTGTCGAGTAAGAACATACACTAAAAATACAGAGATGCAACACACCCATGCAAACACTTAAGACAAAGATGACTTTGTAGCTTCCTTGTAGATCCACCATTTATCAGAACATACTGTGGAAGAATAACACAGTAATCAAGAATGAAGTGTCATGTGTTTAGTGATCTGTTTCTGTTCATGTGCACACTGTTATTTATTCCTGCCTCACCTGAAGTCTCTTCCCCTCTCTTTATCTGCTAAGTAAACATGGGAGCGCAGGTGCTATTATAAAAAACCTATAGCATACAATACTTACTGCACTTGTGCAACCTGTATAATTAGTTATAGTGGTTAAATGTTAATATTTTGGCATTTTACTCTCTCCTTATATAATAATGTTTTACGGGCACAACGTTGAGCTACTGTAATGTATAGCACAGAATATAGCCTATTTGTGTTATGTAACAAGGGCTTAGTCCGATGTAACGTAACACGGGACATGAAGGTAACATTTTTACAACCGGCAATACAAAACACATGGGTGCCAGATTCGGTCTAATATAAACCCCCTTCATGAATATAGCTGTCTACAGCTACAGGTCAAACACTATTTTTAAAATGTCATTTCATAAAGGCCTCAAGAGCAGTTGACACCTACTGTGAATATAGCATATTCGTTTTACGTTTCATTGGTATGAATGTAAAGCAGGGTCTATTTACAGAGCCGGGCGATTATTAACGGTGCTGCGTATAAAAGCGCTATGATAGAGCAATAAACGCATGATTCCATCACAACGGACCGCTGCGACATTTCAGTTACTCAGTTCTAACTAAAAACTTGAAACTGTTCGCCACTTACTTTCTGAGAGTCCATTACGAGGCTCGCAAACGAACTGACTTCAGCACATGAACTGTTGAGAATGTCGCCGACTCGCCAGCAATGAAGGCGCTGGATTCCCTCTGGAACAAGGAGGATACTGAGCATGCGCAGTGTGTCTCGCTCACAGATGATTACGTCACCACAAGGAGCCTGGTCGAGTTACTCACCAGGGGACATGTTTTCCTCTGGCTGTACACATAAAACACATAGTCAATAATCATGTACCTATATGTTAAAATATTGATTGAACAGTATGTTTAAAGGGACAGCCCACACACACAAAAAAAATCACATTTTGTAATCATTTGCTTACCCACAAGTTATACCTGTTTGAGTTTCTTTTGTCTGTTGAGCGCAAAAGAGGATATTTGGAATGATGTTGGTAACCAAACATGTGCCGCCAATAGCCATTTACTACACTGCGTAATTTATAGCTTGTTATTTGCATCTAAAGGACATTCCTAAAATACATATAATAGCTACATAACTACAATGTTAATAAAGGATAAGTATAGTCCTACCCTCATGTAGTGACTAAATCTACACAGCACAAAATTAATTTGAGTCAGTACACAACAACAATACCACTGTAATCTAGAACAGAGCTAAGAAGAAGAAAAAAAAGCACACGCTTAAGTGAAGATCAGTGACCATTCCTCCACCATTTCTCTCTATGAAGACCAGTTGGGACCAATGAAACAGTGACCTGATACCAGAGACATCTACTGCCACACAGTGGTTTTACACACATCAAGAAGAAACTTAATAAACATTTATTTTGTGTTTTCAGATATAATCTGTGACATATTTGACATCTGTGAAATAGTTTATTCAGTAGGCTACTAAATTTTTAAAAAGCTGACTTATTTGTGTGTGTGTGTGTGTGTGTGTGTGTGTGTGTGTGTAAAATAATCATAGAAAGGTGCTTTAGCTTAATTGTAAAATTATAGCTAATTGAATATTTTATCCTTTTCAGAAATATTAATAAAAGTTATACCAGACATTTTATGTATTCTGCATAAATAAATAAATACATTTGTGTCGTCTCGTTTTGTCATTTAACACACTGGATATCATGCTGAAAATGTTAATCCTAATAATATTTGAAAAAAAGAATGATAAATTCGGTAATTCTAACTAGGAGTTATCTGCAGAGCTCTCAGACAGTACTGTCCTGCCCATTGAGCGACTCTGCCATTGGCTGGTTTGCACGTCACTCAAACGCTCAAAGTTCCAGTAAAGTAAAGGATCCAGTTAGGAAGAGGAAGTTGTCGGATAATTAGTGAATGCATTGGGACGGTGTACTGTAACTTGCCATATCTTGGAACGAGTGGGTTTTAAAACCGCGATCAGAATGGAAGGACGGCACGACGGTACACCAATGCAGGCTTTCGATAAGGACGCTTTGGAAATGACTGTAGAAGATGTTTATGACATTTCTTACGTGATCGGCAGAGATTTATTAAAAGTCAACACAGGTAGCCGGGAATTCTCGGATTTACAGTTTAAAATCGTCCGTGTGCTGGAGATGTTTGAGACCATGGTGAACAAGTACAACCTGTCGCTGGAGGAGCTCAGGATGGAACTGGATAACATGAAGCGAGAAATGGAAAGAGTTGTAGCGAAAGATGCAAGTGGTAATGTTGACAATGTGAGTGGGTTCATGTGGAGTTCAGGGTATGTGCATCATTCCTGATTCTCCGACTACTGTTCATAGCATAGGGCTCTTTTAAACGAATATTTCCGGTTCAATACAAGTTAAGCTCAGTCGACAACACTTACAGCATAATGTTAATTATATTTTCCCCCTAATCATTTATCCATGTTTTAAGGAATAGTTCACTCAAAAATGATTATCAATTTTACTGCCCCTCAGGCCATCCAAGAAGTAGGCCTATAAGAACAGATGAAATGTAGGATTGCATCACTTGCTCATCAATGCAACCAATGATCCTCTGCAGTAAACGTGGGGCTTTCAAACAGCCGATAAACACATTACAATAATCCACACCACTTCAGTCCACCAATTAGCAAAACACAATCTTGAAACTTTCCAGCACTTGCATCAGTTTTCCTGTTTAGACTTTTGTAGTACTTAGACTGTAAACCTGGTTAAATCATTATTTTACAGTTGTTTAGGGTTTATTGTTGTGACTGTATTTCAAGGTTTTAGTATGGGCTCTGTTTACTTTCAGTGCTTCATTCTAACCCAAATGTGTTCCCTATATATATATATATATATATATATATATATATATATAGATAAGGATTATGTGGTAAAATAGTCAACATATTTCTTTATCTCTCTATCTATTGCTTATGAGCAGAACTCAGGGTGGGAACTCCAAAAAGTCAGCTAGAGTTAAAGTAGGAATGAAATCAAATGGTTTTATATTTGTAGCTATGAGTAAGACTTAATATTTGACTTATTTAAAAACTTGACATACATTTTTTTCATGATTAGAGGATCAACGTCTATTTCTAGTTTTTGCAAACATTTATTTATATTTTTAAGGCAATATATAATATTCTATTCTTTTAAAGCAGACTGTCGGTCCAAACAAACTAGTTGTGGACTTAAAAGACCCAAACCGGCCACGATTCACCATGCAGGAGTTAAAAGAGGTTCTTCAGGAGAGAAACAAACTTAAAGCCCAGCTGTTGGTGGCCCAAGAGGAACTGCAGCTCTACAAGAGGTAAAAACATGGTTTCAGTGCTCAACTTATCTCTTTTATTTAGTTGCTAATAAACTCATGAGTTTGAGTTATTCCATTATACAAGAGAAATTACATCATTGCAATAATTGTTTTGAAATGTGGGGTCTCAGTCAAATTTAGTGTCTGCTGTGCTTGCAGTGGAATCCTGGGATCTGAACAGAAGATGGTGGAAGTAAACCTGGAAACCTTTCCTCAGTCAGAACCTGCATCTTCCAGCATTATAGAGGAACACAAAGAGAAGAGCACCATTCAGAAACTGTGAGTGCTTTTAACTAGTTTTGTCTCTTTTTTTTTACATTGTCTAATTCCAGGTCAATCATTTTGATATTCAAATTATTATACTTTTACATTTATTCATCCAAAAGTAGGAGTTGGTAGATATATACAGTATTGATCCTTATAATCTTAAATAAATTTAGTTCAAGTATTCAGTTACAACATTTAGAAATTACATTACTCTTTTTGACACAACAATTCATTTTGGGGGAATTAATGGAACAGTCTGACTGCATCGATGATTTCTGATGGAATGATGAAATTCAGCTTTAGACATTACATACATGATTATTTTAAATTGTAATATTTCACAATGTTACGGCATGTTAAATCAAATAAATTCAGCCTTTGTGAACAGGTTCTAACTTTTATTTATTCAAAAATTTTGATCAAAGTAGTTTTTTTGTTGTTGTTTTTTTACATTAGAATAAATATGCGAGTATTTTAAGGCAGGTCTGTGTACCCGTAAGCCTGTTGTGTCTTTCTGCATCTTTTTTTCATTTATTGAGGACTCATGTGAGTGGCGTTACCAGTAGCTTAAAGGTGCAGCAGGTCTGGAGTCCTGCCCAATGGAGTTTACCCTTCTACCTTGAGTTATACCAAAGTCTCTTGAAGACAAATCATGTCACTCAGCAACCATCTTTGAAACGCCTCTTGGGCTTCCAATTGCAGTTCTCATCTCTTTGAATGAGGAAATATCAAATTCCCCAAAACTAGTAAAGCTTACGATAATATTTGAAATCACCAATGAAATCTGACATCAGCTGGGTAATAAATGTTGTTTCTTTGCTCAAATAGCATTATAAAAAGCTTATTTCTCAGGCGAGATCAGTCAGTGCACATGCAAAGTCCTAGGCACACATCTCAGAATGCTAAATGTTTCTATAGCAACCGGAATTTTGGTGTTGATGCACTGACTTTACAAATCAGCGATTGGCCATTTTATTCAGAAGGCGGGGTTTCTTAAGACCATGTTAAGCGTATGAGTGACACGTCTTGGGTATTCTAGTCTTTGGTAATACATTTGTCAAAATTATACAATACATATTATTTCAAAGCAGCCTTACAGAGGTATTGGTTTCAGTGTCAATAGATTCACAAAAAAAGTGCTTTAATGTCTTTGATGGTCCAGTAAGCGAGTCAAAAATGGATGTAGGAAGTAAAAACGTGTTTAAAAAAGATGTTTAGGTATTGGAGAGAAACATTTTAAGAGAAAACCACAGACATCTTGGAACAAATTATTTGTAAATGACAGTAGTATTTAATTTAGTAAATAATACAAGAGATGTATTCATGACAATAAATTAAATCCTTTAGAATTGGATGTATTTCAGTGAGTCTAACTATTGCAGTAGTTGAAATCACAAATATTTAAAAATGTTTCTACTGATCTTTAAAGCAAATTTGTTCCACCAACATTTACACCTTTGATCATTTATTACATGGATATTTATATTGTGTTTATGACACTTCTTTTGTAATTGGCAGAGATCTATTAAAGCCACACAGGTGCTTGGTAATCTTATGTCTACAACATTAAGCTGTTCTCAGGTTTTATGTAGGTCTTTGTAACGTTGACTGTATTTTAGGATTCTGTGTATTGATGTTGCTTAAAAACGTCTCTTTCTTTTTCAGGTTCTCATTTCGACAAAAATAGTTACCAGGGTTTATCACAAACTAAAACCTATTTGGGACAAGCGACCCTTCCAGCAGGATGCGGAGAGATGGGAAGAAGTGGTCTTTTTTAATATTTGTGGCTGGAAATCCTTTGCCTTACTCCTACTCAGTGTTTTTAATTGTGTACATTTTTAACTCTGTGATTGTGACAGTTCTCACTTCCTTCATCATTGAGTGTGAATTCAAACATTAACAAGAAGATATCAGATCAAAATGATCAGATGAAAAAGCAGACTAAGATTTTCATTAACATTGTACCACATGACGTTATATAATAGCACAATGATACATTTAGGAACTATTTTGGTGACACTACTAACTCAATTAAATTGGCTGAAACACTTCGATTTGGGGTTTATGTGCCATATGAGGCTGTAGGACCTTTTAGTTAGGTTAATAAATGATAAAACATCTAAAGGCTGTATTCTGTTGTAGACATTGACAAGCTTTGGGACAAAAATTATCCATGTGATCATGCACTTTTAGTCGTAATTTTAATAAACATGGTACTTATGAGGCTGTATGAGGTAATGTGTAGTGCACTAAATCTCATTAGGGCATGTGAAGTGGTAAATTGTGGGCCATATGAATGTAAAAATTAACTTTTATTGGCTCACAGTATACGTTGTAATGAAGTTGTAGACTGGACAAATTTCATGACAGCAGAGTTAAGTATTTTTCGGCAATACTAGGTATTAAGAAATGCTGCTCTGAATACATAGGCCCTGTAGTCTGTACGTAGATTACTGGAGTTAACTGGATGTAACATGCAGTTGCACAACATAATGTGAGCTTTAATTATTTAAACTGTATTTGGCCCTCTTAAGTTTTCCTTTTTTCTCAATCAACCTAACTTCTGATCTTGTGTCTGTTGCTGTTCTTTCCCCTTATTTGTTTGTATTGGATGTTTCCGGTCTCCTGTATCCTTTTTTGTATGTTTTAAGTGTAATAAATATCACAAGTTATGTAAAAAATTTTTTTAGTATAATGGCTCTGAATTATATTTTAATAATCAGTAATATAACTTAATTCAATTGTGTTTACAGTACCCATTTTGCTAATGTTTTGCTCCTATTTTATAATGGTACCCGTCACGTTTCTTGTAGCAAGTTGTAGTACAAAAATTAGCAAGTGTATCACTCGCCTTAGACTCTTCGGATTAGAATTACAGTCATTTTTAATGGCATGACATTTGATATGCGATGGAGATTACTTACAATTTATTTCGATTATAAATGTATTTGTGATGATTTTTACAACTATGTAAAATGATGTTTTGTGCAACTAAAATGTTTAGGTACAACATTTACAGGAATAGTTCACCTAAAAAATGAATATTCTGTCATTATTTACTCACCCTCAAGGAAGAAGCTTTAGAAAGTTCTTTGTTCTGCTGAACACAAAGAAAGATACCAGGCTGTTTTGGTCACCAGTGACTTCTACAGCAAGAAAGAAATTCTATGGAAGCCACTGGTGTCAAAAACAGCCTGGTTACAAGCATTCTTCAAAATGTCTTCCTTTGTGTTTGCCTGAACAAAGAAATGAATACAGCTTTGGAACTACTCGAAGAGCAGTAAGTTACAGAATTTTTATTTTTGGGTGAACTATACCTTTAAGAATATGGTATATATATGTATTGTTGTAAATTTTATAAGATTTAAGTTAAAGACAAAGGATTGAAAACCAACAATGTCTCAGATGTAGTACAATTGCTTCCAATTCAGCCATTTGAATATACTTACATGAGAGGCTGGTGTTCTTATACAAACCTTATGAAAATTACTAGTCCCCCCCAAAAAAATGATGTTTAAATGTTTTGTTAATACAAACATCTGCACAATGCCTTTCTTGTGAAAAGAAAAGAGTTTTGTTTTTTTTTACCCAATCACTCCTTTCCACGCATGAGACATACTTTTAATATCATCTTGACTTCAGGATAAAAAAAAAACAAGTTCCTAAAAGTAGTGAATGACATTAAAGTACTTCATTAAGAAAACTTTTCCCAACTATTAAAAAAATAAAAACGACAACACTTAGCTCAAAAGGTATCGCATCATTCAGTCTCATCTCAGGATATAAAAATAATTTAAAAACCAATTTTACAGGTGCTGTGGGTCTTCCAAAACACCATGCAATTCATTTTATGGTATCATTTGTTACAGTGAAAGGTTTGGCAACTTCAAACATCCAAGTAGGTCTATGTTACTCCACTAATTTAAATGCTATTAGAACAAGACAACTAAACAGAGTGCATTAAAGCTTAAGCCAAGGATGAGCAACGATGGCTTCTTTACTGCGGTCACCGTAATCATAAAGCAGCTCCTCATCTACTTTGAGGTCTCTGGAAGCGAAGAAGATGAGGTGAGGTGTGCCATTTATCTCATGCAGTTTTGTCCGAAGGTTGCCGTTCTTACTGTGATTGATCAGTCGGCCAAGACGGTCAGATTCTTTGGTAGCATCCACACTAGAAAACAAAACAAGCATTAGATTTATTAATGTTTCTCCATTGACAGATTTATTAATGTTTCTCCATTGACAGATTTACAAGTAAAGCCTCAGACTAAAGTTTGGGAGTTCATGTCTGTTCATAGAAATTACAATGTTTCTCTCAAATCTTGCATTAAAGTATATCGGGCCTAAAAAAAATAAATCAAAGTTTCCGGTTGCCGACAGACCCTGTTGATTTGCGTGCGACCTAAATTATTTTATTGGACTTAATAAAATATGAGACTCAAATTTATTTCACAAACTTCGGTTAACCCTTTGAGCGTTAAGGTCCCACTTATGAAATTTTTCTTTCCCACATAAGGGATTTAAAACGTTCGCTGACGTCGCATAACTGCCAAATTCAAACTGAGCTTTCGCGCATTTTCTGGCGCTGAGCCAGAGAGAGAAGTGCGCTGTGCTTGTCATATTATCACAACTATACAGTGTTCTTAACCACGTAATGCATTTTACGTTTCAGACATCTAAATACACATGTGTACTAGTAAAACAATACATTTAGAGCTTGTAATATACTCAAAGATGTCTAT
>JAUCNO010001334.1:1153985-1193235 GCA_032353835.1 Enteromius viviparus | reverse complement strand
CGATAATTAATACCTCTGTTTTGTCAGAATTTAACAGTAAGAAGTTACTTGACATCCAATTTTTTATATCAGCTATGCATTTTGTTAGTTTTTTTTAATTTGGTGTGTTTCACCTGGCTGAGAAGAAATATAGAGCTGAGTATAACAGTGAAAGCTAACACCATGTCTCGTGATATAATTCCATTTGGGTTGTCGAAATGATAATTCCGACGGGACCCACGGTGGATGTATCTCCGACGAGGAAGAATAGCGATGTCCGGATGGAGGAGCAGCACTGCCGGCGGAGCTGCACGTCCTGATTTTGCTGAGTTAGGCGTGTTCCTGGGTCAACATATTTTGTTGACCCTGGAACAACATATTATTTGAAAATTTTTGTTTTGACCATATCTCTACACTTAAACCTAACAGCAAACAGAGAAGAGTCAGTGATGAATTGACAGTAGGGCACTTGAACGAGTGCAAATGCACTGAAAATAAATCAGAGGGAGCGTAGAAAATCCAAAAGTTACAGAGGAGTAGTGGCAGCAAAACGCGCCAGCATCCCCTCCCGGAAGTCAATGTTCGACAACCGTGGTTCTGTGAGTTCTGTGAGTTTTGTCTGTGAGTTATGTACATTTGGCCTTTATGTTGCATCTTCTGTTGTTTAAAAAATGTTTACTGCATTATTTAAGGTTCATGTGTGTTACCATGATGGTGATTTGTGTTGAATGAGTGCACCTTCTGCATACTAGTATACTGGACTCAAAGCTACTTATGATGTTTTACATGCTGTAAACTGGAGTGATTCAGGGATTAATAAATGCTTTTGGATGGGACTAAGTAATGATTTGTTTAATTAAAAATTAACCTAGTGACTGTCATAGACCAGTGGCCGAATTGAATCTTATTCTTGAGTTAAATCATTTCGAGTTTTATGTCAATGTGGAGGATTTTAGTCCTCCTTCCATCCAAAATCAGATTGACACTCCAGCTCACCGCAAGCCAGACTCCTACTGCCACCTCCACCTACTGTCCCAGTGTGTCAGCCCTTTCTCCTAACCCTGCTGTCCAGTTGCTTTAAAGTTCCATAATCTTCCTCTGCCCGTCTGACAGTATGCTAGAGCGGCATCCGATGCCGCCGTTTCCAAGTCCTGCTCCAGAGTTACAGCCAGGAGAGCCGCTCCAGTTCCCCGTAGATTTCGGTATGCTTTTTCCAAGTCCTACTCTGGAGTTACGACCAGAAGAGCCGTTTCAGTTCCCCGCGGATTCTGTTCCACAATCACGACCAGTAGAGCTGATTCCTAAGCAAGTGAAGGAGAACGGAGATTGTAGTACAGTAACACCACAAACAGTGTGAGTTTCAGCCAAGCTTTTACACAGCAGAAATAAACAGGTTGCAAGAAAATGTTTTGTTTTATTTATTCAGATATCCTTTTGATAATAGTTTGGTAAATGTTAACTGAGATTAAATCATAAATAATTATGACTTTGATTAATCAACAATTTTGTGTTTTTCTGTCAATATGGGGTGCTTTGTGTACATTAATGAGGAACAAAATGAACTTAAATGATTTTGATTGTGATTAATGAAATTTTTTTTAATAGATTGACAGCACTAATATATTTATATATATATATATATATATATACCTTTTTTGTTGGCTATCTATTTCTTCTGCACATATGTGATCAGCACCCTGTAGCAGTTGGTTGGGTGGCAGTGAACCTCTCTGGGGTTTTTATGTGGCTGTTTAAAAAAGCTGACACTCACAGATATATTGGTTTGGATAGTGACAAATGGTAGTACTAAAGTCTTCCATAGGTTATGTGTGGCTGCCAGCAACCACAGTAAAGGGCCTTAATCTCACTTTCGAAAGCTCAACAGTCATTTTAATTCAGGCATGTGACTGGACTCATTTTTGACACTATGTTAACATGATGCTGGAGATGGGGCAGTCATCGAACACACTGTAAAAGGGATGCATTGATGTGGTGTAATTTGGGGTAATAAGCAGTAGTGAATGAGTTCGGCAAGGCACCATTATTGAGAATAATCCATCAGAGTGATCTGATGAGTACTGATAAATGATTAACCTAGGGCTACATGATAAGCAGGCTATTAAATGTCTCAGATATGTGATCCGTGAAGGGCGATATTACATACTGTCGCCTAGATCAACCCTCATATGTCAAGACAAACTTCATTACAGTGATGGAGTGCCATTAGAGAAGGAGTTAAGAGGTAAAAACAGTGACCATTTTTATTGGAATCCAGTTTGAAATTGGTATGAGATCTGGGTTGGGGAGGGTTATATCTCATTTTAAGTAAGTGTGCTGAAATTAGAGATGCATCAACCTATTACACATTCAGCAGATTAGTTTTCTTTCTTCATCATTAATAAATATTGTTGATTTGGTCACATGCTGAATTAAATGGTAAATTGATATCTGTATGTTTCATTCACCAGCACTTCATGCTCAGACACAAGCAAACTATCAGCCCCAGTCATTTTTTTTAAATAAAGAAATAAATAATAACACTGCTACAGACTAAATCAACCCCCACCATCCTTTCTCAAATGAAAATTCAAAAGACGTACTAAATCTTGTTGTGAATCCTAAAATATATGCAATTTGATCAAGCAGGGATTAAAAGAGCTATTGTGCTTGTCAATAAGGTACGTGACAGCTCTGAGGTATCATATTGACTGTTGCGTATTAATACCCCATGTCCTATTGGTCCATCAGCTGATTGTTTGGAATGTAAATGATGTGGCCAATGCGCCTGGTGACTAATGGATTAAATTCCAATTAATCAGTTGCTCCATCAGTTTTCCTCATTCCGATCAAATGTCTCCTTAGTGCACGCTCTTCTCAGAGGTATTAGGAGAAATAAGCACTTTGAAATTGGGTAATATCATCCTATCTATAACACATGAAGGGGATTCCTTTCGACCATACGTAGTATATATACAAAGTGGCCTCAAATAGTGATTTGGATACTTAAGGCACTGATTCTGAAGCCCCAGAACAGTATGTTTTGTATTTATTCTTAATTTGACATTTCTGACTTAAATTGTCAGCTCAACATTGGAAAGCGACATAAACTAATTCATCAGAGTGAGAACAAAAATTGCAGTGCAGTGTTTAGTACAGTAGTTTTGGAACATCTAATTTAAGCCATAATTAACATGGAATAAATGCATTATATAAAATACAAAATACTAAAACAGGGTGTTTATTTGATAACTTTAGTTAAAACATTAATGAAAATTAAAGCAATATTGTTTAATATGAATCATGGACACCTTATATTATACTTCACAAAAAATAAAAATAAATAAATGAATAATAAAAATAAATAAGCTATAAATAAATAAACCTGGCAAACAAGCCTGGTCAATTATATAAAATAAAATCAAGTATTCATAAGAAGGTGGTAATGGGATATTCACTCACAGATTGAATAATTCAGTTTGCTTAGGTGTCTCTGGCATTAGTTTGTAGCTAATGGTTGCCTTGCTAAAAAATTCATGTGAAACAATGCTTGAGTGAGAAGATAGACATAATTATGCCTACTAAATTTACTTCGCTCTGGTGCAAATTAAATGCTAACTTCTAAAGAATGTGTGTTCATTTAAGCAGGTGTAATGTAAATCTATCATCATTTGATTTAGAAATTTCATCTCTGGCCCACTCAAAGCTTCTTCCCAATTTCATTCATAAATCTTTCATCGAGAACAATTATGCGTTCAGCTTCTCTTCATAGCTGCATGATCTGACCTGAATACCCTTGTCATTGGTGTGTAACAGACACTAAATATTCTGAAATGACCTAGTTAAGGTTATTCATGTAGACGTTTTTTTTTCTTTCTTTTTTTTAATTAATCATGTCATTGCACTACAAATGAAGATTATGTTTGTTCCAGCAGATGTTTTTCATTTTAGATATGATTAAAAGATGAATAGTTTCTCTGCTTTTATTCTAGATGTCTCTGATAAGTAATCATTCACATCATGACAGACATTTTATTTAATGTTATTTTTATTGTCAGGACAAAAATAATAAAAATCGCATTACACTTATAATTAACAATTAGTCTTAACTACACATTATGTAATGCAAATCATATGCTTGAGTACAAACATACCGCAGTGTCATGTATAATTAGATGTAAATCAGCTGTGATGAGTGTGTGACAGCTTAACACACAAGCACACACAAGTTCCTATTAGCCTTAATAGTGCTGAGCGCTGGTGATCCCATCGATCTGTGGAATAATTCTCTATGAAACTGATGGATGGGGACAACCATTGACAGAATAGCTAAAGAGCACTTTGAGATGTCCCCTGTGAATAGCTATGATTGAAAATAGATTGTTGAAAAAGATGTATGTTTGTTTTCCCTTGCCACACTCATACACAGCTGTCCTCTGTCAGCTATTGTTTTGTTTTGTGGACACATCAATTGGGATTTCCAACACATGACAGAATCATGCTGTCAGATCTAATTGTCTGCAAAAATGCATTTGTTTGCGATAATCTCATGAGCATTAATTTGTATTCAATGTAAAGCATGGTTCTTTGTGTACATAAATTTGCACAGACACTAAAAAACAACAATGACAGTTTAACACCACCTTTAAGGGTTATGTCAGAGCTGTATGATTTAATCTTAAATATCAGGTCAATAAGGTTTTTAAGAAATGTTGGGGCACAGGGAGAGGATGGAGAAGGCCGGCAGGTTTTTTGGTGGCTGACCTTGGTAATCTGACATGTAATGCAGTGCTGGACGAAGTGTGTGACATCAGTGTTGAGGGTTGGCCACCAGAAGCGGTTAGTAAGAAGTTCTACTGTAGCAAGGATACCAGGGTGACCTGAACTAGGTGTATCATGGACCAGATGTAGGAGTCGTGTTCGGAGTGGTTCGGGCACGTATTCTTTGCCTTCGGGACATTCTGCTGGAGGAGGGTCGTGTTCTAAGCTTCCTGAATCTCTGCTATTATGTCCCAACGAACTGGAGCCACTATGAGCGTGAGAGGTAGGATTGGTTCTGGTAAACGTGGAGTGATGTTTTGGTCGAACTGACGGGATAGGGCATCGGCCTTTCCATTCTTGGATCCAGGTCGGTAAGTGATTTTGAATTTGAAGCGGGTAAAGAAGAGGGACCATCAGGCCTGTCTGGCATTCAGGCATTTGGCTGACTGGATGTACTCAAGGTTACGATGGTCTGGTAAAATCAGGAATCGGATGAGAGGAACCCTCAAACCAGTGTCGCCACTTTTTCAAAGCACACTTCAAGGCCAGCAGTTCTCTATCCCCACGTGAGTAGTACGCACATGGGAATAACTTTTTTGCAGGTGGACTGCCATGACGTTGAGATAGGACGGCCCCAATACCAGTGTTGGATGCATCTACCTCAACTGTGAATTCAATTTCTGGATCAGGGTGCTTAAGAATGGGAGCTGAAGGAAGCGATTCTTGAGGTCATGGAAAGCCTGTTCACCTTCGGGGACCATCGAAGCACAGTGGGTCGTTTTGGTGTCATAGAGGTGAGTGGAGCGGCGACTTGGCTAAAATTCCGTATCCCAAGAAACGTTGAAGTTCTTTCAGCGTCTTGGGTTTGTGCCAATTGAGGACTGCAGCCACCTTCTGTTCATCCATTGTGACTCCGACGGTGCTGATGATGTAGCCTAGGAATGCTATACGGGTTTGATGGAATTCACACTTAGGAAGTTTGGCGTTGGTCCAGGAAGCTGGTTTTGGATCAGCTGCTGCAGAACCGCCAGCACATGTTACACATGTGAAGGGAGATCCTCAGAGTATACTAAGATGTCGTCAATATAGACTATGACTTGTTTGTTGAGAATATCTCTGAACACGTCATTTATCAGGGCCTGGAAGATAGAGGGACTGTTGGCAAGTCCGAAGGGCATAACCCGATACTCATAGTGCCCGGTAGTTGTGGAGAACGCCGTCTTCCACTCATCACCTTGTCGAATACGGATCAGGTTGTAGGCACTACTCAGGTCGAGTTTGGTAAAGTAGCGGGCATTTCAAAGTTGTTCCAAGGCAGGCGGTACCAGGGGAAGAGGATAACGATATTTGATGGTAATCTCGTTGAGGCCTCTGTAGTCAATGAAGGGTCATAGACCCCCATCCTTCTTTTTAACAAAAAAGAACCCGGCTGTTGCTGGTGAGGTAGATGGTACAATGAACACCCTGGCCTATTGCTCCTGGATATATTCCTGCATGCTCTCGGTCTCAGGTAATGACAACGGGAAGATACGACCCTTAGGTGGTGTTGTTCCTGGCTGGAGATCGATGGCGCAATCGGTGAGTCGATGAGATGGTAGTTGTGTTGCCTTTATCTTGCTAAACGTCTCTCGCAGGTCATGGTATTCATGGTGCAGGTGTTCAAGGAATTCTGGCTCTAGAGTGATGTCAGGTAGGTGCTCAGGTTGACGTGAAGTGAATGCATCCAATTCCTTAAGGCAGTGCTTATGGCAGTGGCTGGACCAACACATAATCTCTTTCTCAGTCCAGGAAATGGTGGGATCATGCAGCTCCAGCCAGGGTAATCCGAGGATGATGGGGTTATCAGGTGAGCAGATGGTGAACAGACAAATTATTTCCTGGTTGAGAGCTCCGATATGCAAGTGAACATCCTCGGTGGTGGCAATGACTCTCCCTGTGGCCAGGGCACGACCATCTAGGGCTGCCATGCCCACGTTGGGACAACATGTAGAAAGAGGAAGTTCACACTGCTTAGCAAACTCATAGTCAACAAAATTTCCTTCTGCCCATGAGTCTATCAACGCGGTGGTGTTAATCTCCTTTCCCTGAACACACAATTTGATGGGTATTGTCATGGAACTGAGAAAGGAGTTAACACTCACCCGTGAAGAATTGCGTTGAGCTGGTCGAATGGGGCAGGTGGAGCGGATGTGACCAGGCTGACCACAGTAAAGGCAGAGATGTTCGCGGTGTCGCCTTTGATGTTCCTCTTGAGTGAGACGTGTCATACCCAGCTGCGTGGGTTCTTTACTCATGGTTGGAGGAGCAGCAGTGTGAGGCAGGTGAGTTCGGTGTCTGCGACGGGAGCTGATGAGGTTATCCAACTGGATGGTTAAGTTCATGAATTGATCAAGTGTCTTGCCATCATCACGACATGCGAGCTCTGACTGTAGTTCATCCGTAAGCCCTCTGCGGTACATTACTTTCAGGGGTTCTGGTGGCCAACCAGTTTGAGCAGCAAGGGTCCGAAATCTCAGGGTATACTCAGCAGCGGTGAGGGCGCCTTGCGTGAGGGTGAGTATTTCCTCGCTGGGGTCTCTGCCTCCTGCAGCGTGATCGAATACCTCGCGGAACAGACGAAGGAAACTCTGATAGTTAGGGAACGTCATGTGTCTGCCTTCCCATAATGCCGTTACCCATTCCAATGCTCTTCCAGTTAGCAGTGAGCAGATTAGTGCGACTTTGCTCTCATCTAGGGGAAAACTCAGAGGGTCTTGATTAATATATAATGAGCATTGTAGCAGAAAACCCCGACATTTACCTGCAGTCCCGTCGAATTTCTCAGGTAGAGAAATGGAGATAGAGCTGTTCACGGCGGGAATGGGTTGAGATGAAGATGGAGACAAAGCAGACACAGACGCTGAGAGAGAATGTAGCGTTTGAGCGATCTCTTCCGTCAAAAGATTCAGCTTAGCCAATTCCTGCTGGTGAGAGGCGATCATGGCTCCTTGACGGGATAGTTCATCAGACAATTGGTTCACAGCTGCTGGATTCATAGGGGGCGAAGTTTTCTGTAACTCAGGCTCAGAGTCAGCTGAATCCATTTGCAAGCTTTTATTAAATACAGCGTCAAACAGGCAGAGGTCAAACACAGACATAAGATACAGCGAAGGCAAGACAAAGACAGTACCAGAATCAGGCAGAAGGTCGGGGTATCAGGCAGAGTTCAGAGATCAGTATCCAGGCAGAGGTTCAGGGTATCAAGCAGAGTTCGGTAAACAAAGGCAGTCCGGGTCAGAAACAGGCAGTCAGAAATAATCCAAATACAAACGCTCAGTGATGCAGCCGGGGCAAACAAAACTTCGCGATGTGCTGCTTGCAAGGCAGCGTATAAATACTGGCTGGGAATGAGCAACACCTGTGGCATAATCAAGGCAGTGGGCTGCTGAAAAGAGTCCGGGTGGAAACTAGTACTCAGGTGATGGTTCCCGCTGATGACGGTTGGAGAGCGCCACAGAGGTCTCGGTTGTTACAGAGCCCCCCCCCTGCGAGCGGCTCCCGAAGCGAGCTGGTCGACGGCGCCGGGGTCTTCCCCGGGGACGGGGTGCTGGTTTCTCGGGATGGTTGCGATGAAAGTCAGTCGTGAGAGCTGGGTCCAAGATATCCTGAGAGTTAACCCAAGATCTCTCCTCTGGGCCGTATCCCTCCCAATCCACGAGGTATTGGAGGAGGCGTCCCCGGCGCCGGGAGTCCAGGATCTCGTTCACCTGATAGGTCTCCTCACCATCGATGATCAGGGGAGGGAGCTCTGGTCCTGGAGTTGCGACCTCATCTAGGCCACTCTCTCCTTCCGGAGCATCAGCGGGCTTGAGCAAAGAGACATGGAACGAGGGTGAGATACGGTATTGAGCAGGGAGTTCTAGTCTGAACGTAACTGGTGATATTTGTCTGAGTATTTTGAATGGACCCACGTACCTTTGATTCAATTTCTTGCAGGGCTGCCGCAGGCGAAGATCTCGGGTGGAGAGCCAGACCCATTGCCCTGGTTCGTAGGGCGGATGAGGACGACGATGGCGATCTGCTTGGTCCGTGAACCTCCGAACAGCCCGTGCTAGGTGGACGTGGGCCTGATTCCAGGTTTCTTCACTCTGGTGAAGCCAGTGATCTAGTGCAGGTAGGTTTGAGGGTTCTCCAGACCAGGGGAATAGAGGTGGTTGAAATCCTAGCACGCATTGAAATGGGGTCATTCCAGTAGCTGGTTTGCGGAGCGAGTTCTGAGCGTATTCGGCCCATAGTAGGAAACGACTCCATTCGTGCTGGTTCTGGTAGCAATAGCTGCGGAGGAATCGGGTTAGTTCCTGGTTCATACGTTCGACTTGTCCGTTGGCTTGAGGATGATATCCGGAGGTGAGACTGACATTAATGTTCATCTTTTCACAGAAGGCTTTCCAGAGGCGTGAAGTGAATTGTGGTCCCCGGTCCGAAACGATATCCTCCGGTAGGCCGTAAAACCGGAAGACCTGATTCATTATGATCTCTGCTGTCTCCAAGGCGGTAGGTAATTTGGTGAGTGGTATTAATCTGCAGGTTTTTGAGAAACGGTCAATAACGGTGAGTATGGTAGTGTAGGTGTTGGATACCGGCAGGTCGGTAACAAAGTCCAGAGCGATGTGGGACCAGGGACGTTGGGGCACAGGGAGAGGATGGAGTAGGCCGGCAGGTTTTTGATGGCTGACCTTGGTAATTTGACATGTAATGCAGTGCTGGACGAAGTGTGTGACATCAGTGTTGAGGGTTGGCCACCAGAAGCGGTTGGTAAGAAGTTCTACTGTAGCGAGGATACCAGGGTGACCTGAGCTAGGCGTATCGTGGACCAGATGTAGGATTCGTATTCGGAGTGGTTCGGGCACATATTCTTTGCCTTCTGGACATTCTGCTGGAGGAGGGTCGGTGTTCTGAGCTTCCTGAATCTCTGCTATTATGTCCCAACGAACTGGAGCCACTATGAGCGTGTGAGGTAGGATTGGTTCTGGTAAACGTGGAGTGATGTTTTGGTCAAACTGACGGGATAAGGCATCAGCCTTTCCATTCTTGGATCCGGGTCGGTAAGTGATTTTGAATTTGAAGCGGGTAAAGAAGAGGGACCATCGGGCCTGTCTGGCATTCAGGCACTTGGCTGACTGGATGTACTCAAGGTTACGATGGTCTGTTAAAACCAGGAACGGATGAGAAGAACCTTCAAGCCAGTGTCGCCACTCCTCCAAAGCACACTTCAAGGCCAGCAGTTCTCTATCCCCAACATCATAATTGCGTTCAGCAGAGGTGAGTTTACGTGAGTAGTACGCACATGGAAATAACTTAGGTGGACTGCCATGACGTTGAGATAGGATGGCCCCAATACCAGTGTTGGATGCATCTACCTCGACGGTGAATTCAATTTCTGGATCAGGGTGCTTAAGAATGGGAGCTGAAGTGAAGCGATTCTTGAGGTCACGGAAAGCCTGTTCACCCTCGGGGGACCATCGAAGCACAGTGGGTCCTTTTCGTGTCATAGAGGTGAGTGGAGCGGCGACTTGGCTGAAATTCCGTATGAACCGGCGGTAGAAATTGGCAAATCCCAGGAAACGTTGAAGTTCTTTCAGTGTCCTGGGTTTGGGCCAATTGAGGACTGCAGCCACCTTCTGTTCATCCATTGTGACCCCGTCGGTGCTGATGATATAGCCTAGGAATGCTATACGGGTTTGATGGAATTCACACTTAGGAAGTTTGGCGTAGAGCTGGTGTTGGATCAGCCGCTGCAGAACCGCCCGCAAATGCTGCGTGTCTGAAGGGAAATCCTCAGAGTATACAAAGATGTCGTCAATATAGACTATAACTGGTTTGATGAGCATATCTCTGAACACGTCATTTATCGGGGCCTGGGAGATAGAGGGACTGTTGACAAGTCCAAAGGGCATAACCCGATACTCATAGTGCCCGGTAGTTGTGGAGAAAGCCGTCTTCCACTCATCACCTTGTCGAATATGGATCAAGTTGTAGGCACTTCTCAGGTCAAGTTTGGTAAAGTAGCGGGCCTTTCGGAGTTGTTCCAAGGCAGGAGGTACCAGGGGAAGAGGATAATGATACTTGATGGTAATCTCGTTGAGGCCTCGGTAGTCAATGCAGGGTCATAGACTTTCATCCTTCTTTTTAACAAAAAAGAACCCTGCTGATGCTGGTGAGGTAGATGGTATGATAAACCCTTAGGTCGTGTTGCTCCTGGCTGAAGATCGATGGCGCAATCGGTGAGTCGATGAGGTGGTAGTTGTGTTACCTTTACCTTGCTGAACGCCTCTCGCAGGTTGTGGTATTCGTGGGGCAGATGTTCAAGGAATTCTGGCTCTGGAGTGATGCCATTATTAGCGCCCCATCTAGTTAGCCAGCAATTAACTAGCTGTGAAAACAAGCTCTTTCACATAAAGTTGTATAATTCTCAAGTTGCTTACTAATTCATAACAACATAAACTCACCATGATTATAAACTAAATTGGAATGTTTGTAATCTTGTTGCTTTTTTTTTAATGATTATATGTAATCATAATTTTAAGATTTAGCAATGCCAGCATTTTACAGGCTAATGCATTTTATATCAAATTAAATGGACACTGTAAAAGCATTTTACCCTAAGTACACTCTTTATATGGTCCGACATTTTCTGTGGATTTATGCAATGCTTTTATCAGACTGAGCAGTTAATTTATAGCCTTGCTCAGAATTATACATTTATAATCCATTACTTCAGAGCTGAGATGCACAGTTCCTACAGAATACTCTAAGGATCCTTTTGCGACTCAAAATAAAGAGCTGGGAAAAAAAAAATGTTCTATCATTTTGAAAACACCCACCAGTGACTGTGGGGTATGAATGAGTAATATTCAGACACAGTCAATATAATCAGTAAAAGCTATTAACCTAATCAGATGCTAGAACAGCAGAGACACAGAAAGTCTATGACTAAAATCTGCCTTAATCTGCACAAAAGTATGCTTGAAAAGTAGAGGTAAATTCTTAGCGTATGCTTTTGGAAGCTCTGCTTAAGCTATTTGTAGTCTACCTCTTGCTAGTATGGCAGGACTAGCATTTCACCAAAGCAATACATCTGTGCCAAATCTGGCCCTGGTTATGTTATTGGACCCAATTAACAGTTAACACATTGGAGGTCTACAACAGCATTTTATAGTCCATTGATTTTATGGCATTAGCAGAAATGCAAAAGCTGGAATAAAAGTATTGAACTCAACTGATTTGCTATAACGAGCGTGTTCTTGCAGTGTTGCGGTCTGCTTAAATATGTGACTGTAATCAAGATGACTAAAAGGTTCTTATTTTATCTCGTGTCAGCAAAAGATCCAAACATGGTAGATAATATTTCACCTCTGTGCCAGTACTGCACTTTACAGTTCACTGCTCATGTGGATTATGCTAATAGTATTCGCAAAAAAATCATGTAATGTACTCTTGATATGATAACTGCTCATGCAGGACTGTCAGACGATTTTAAATATGGTGATAAATGAAGACTGTGTTTCAATATTTGGTTTAAATAACTGATTTAGAACGTAGCTGAAGAAAGTATCTAATTTCTGTTTTGTTGCAATCATTGTTTGGATGTATGTATGTTTATGTCACAATATTTCCTGACATAATGACACAGACTCTGTCAGAGGGCTGGCATTTAAAGGCACTTAAACACCATCATTTGTTTTCTAATGTGCAGCATCCGCTCATCATGCTATTGTTCATCTGTCAGATTCTACAATGCGAGAACCTTGTGTGGGTTTTTAAAGCTTTAATGTTAAGCTAGCTGATATGTAACAGAACAATAAACCTGTATTTGTTGTTCTTCAATATTTAGACTATGTGTGAAAAGATAATTTATGGCAATTAGCACCAGTAAGTAAACTGGATCGACAGATGTGCATTATCCCGAGCTCTGTCTCATGAAAATGTGTAAAAACAGTACGGCAAATAAAAACGCTAAATTATTTGGTGAGCCTTCGAATGAACTTAAACGGGTGATACAATAGCTGTTACACTTTAAAAAGACGTGAAAATGTTCGTGTATTTCCCACGGCTCCGGGGGGTGAATAGAGACCTCTTCTAGTAAATCTGTGTCTTTTTTTTGTGACTAATATTTCAATATTCCATATTTCAAACGTGATAAACACATATCTCTCATTTCTGCCGACTGTGGAAACCGGAAGCAGTCCTGGCGGATGTGTATGTGTGCATTTTAGCAGTGACTATCCTTTTAACAACCTCATAGCTCACATAAGCACAAGTTTCTAACTTTTTTTTTGTTTTTTTTTCAAATCAAATTCCCCTATGGAGAAAATAAATGGGATGTTAGTTCCACAACCTGCTGCACTCTTTAAAGAACAACTAAAATAGTACAGTATATAGGGACTGTTAATATGTTTGTAATCTGAGTTCACCAGATTAAGCGATTATTTTAGCTCTCATCAAACCATTAGATCAAAGGCATATGTTCTTTTATGCAAATAAGGTTAACCGAGACTCAAAGAGTTCTCGAAGAAGGCATTTTCTCTCTAGTTTTATTTAGAATGCTGTGGAAATATTCCAGGTAAAGGTTTAGATACAACCAACAGGCATGACGTCAGGCCTTTTTACCACCCTGCAAAAACTGCTGTGTTGCAGAGCGCATGTAATGCGATCCGTGGGCAGAGTCATTCAGATTCTGCTGTCTAACCAATCAATTCCACAAACGAAGCGCCACCTTATATTCAGGTGCACTACACCAATGATAAGCTTAACATTGATTTTTTATGTTTAAGTGTTGTCACTGCAGGAAGCATGTGTGCAGACTTTAAACTCTTTCCAAGCACCAGGGAAAGATCTGTGTTTGTACAGAATGCTGTGTTTGAATGTGAGACTGTAAAATAGCTGGAGGCTAGAAAAAGTTGCCTCCTTATGCTCTCTCATGACAACTGTGTGGTGGAACAGTACTCAAGATGAGTGAAAGGTCAGTGGACATCAGGCTAGTTACACTCATTTAAGGGAGTTTTTCCTCTAGAGTATATTGTAGTTTTTGGCCAAACTATACTTCATACCTTCCTTTTGGTAGTTCTCATCTTGTTAGTATTTTAAAGCAAATCTGGGTTTTGAATACAAGATCAGAAAAACATACATTGTATGACCAAGATTGTGATTTCTCACTCAAAGACTTTGGATCTTTCCGAATGCAGCATTGTCTCCAAACTACCATACCATTGAAGAAGACTGACAAGATGTAATCTGATGGGACTACAGTAAATAGTGTTAAAATTGTGGAAAAAGGACTTAACCTCAATTCAATCTACTCTGAGTGTATGAAGACACGTCAATGAAATTGGCATGAGCTGATTAACATCCAGCTGCATCTGATCACAGCACGAGTATAAATAGGCAGCGGATTAAGCGCTCATTAGCTTTTCGCTTTGGAGCTGAGCTTCACATGAAGTTACCATTCCTGTAAAGACCTGCTTAAGCTGGCAGTCAGGAACTCTCCTCGGAGATCGCCTCCTGCCGCCCGCACTTCGTTACCGGTGCTACCATCTAGGCAGTCCGGACCACCAAAAATGGTACCGGATGTCACCTTTTGGCACTCCCCCTGACTACCATATGTCAATCGCTGCATCAGAAGGAGAGTCAGGCTCTCCATATGCATTGAAAGTTCATGATACATGTGTATCCATCTTAACCTCCTACGGAAAGGCTGATTTTCACACATCTTTCCAGACGTCCCAGTGCTCCAGTTACTGAGGTAGTGCAGTTCTGGTATCCTGTGGTTAGAGTCCCGGCCCAGAGGCCAAACACTGGGGGCTTGGGAGACTCCCACACGATGTTGGTAGGGGCAGCTTCCATGGCGTTTTGGTAGGGATCCCTATTCCCTGAAGAAGGGAACGGAGATGTCACGTCCTGTCGCCATGGGGCTGTACCACCACTAGTGGGCCGTGTTAGCGGCTCGGCTCCTCAGCGTAGTACTAATGAGCACTTAATCCGCTGCCTATTTATACTCGCACTGCGATCAGATAAAGCATGATGTTAATCAGCGCATGCCAATTTCATTGGTGTGTTTTCATACACTCACCGTAGATCATCTCGAAGCAAAATTTCTATTCGTCGGTCACCGACGTAACGCCTCCGTTCCCTTTCTCCCAAAGTTTTTCTTCCCCATTCTCTCTGGATGGGGTTTTGGTTCCTTGCGGCTGTCACCTCTGGCTTGCTTAGTTGGGGACACCTGATTTCTAGTGATTATCGTTGTCTCTCGTGATTATACATTACCATCACTCTGTTCTCCTATTTGATAATGTTCAGTGCTTTGCTACAATCTGTATTGTTAAAAGCACTATATAAATAAAGGTGATTGACTGAGATGCAGACACATAAATCAGCCTTTCTGTCCTCTTTGATTCTCTGTTTATTAAATGGATGTTATGTACCCAAAAAGCTATGGCCTCTCACTTGACAGAACCCCTTAGATTTAATTTCAACAAAAAAAGGACAAGTCTGAAATTTTTTAATTCCACAGTGTATAATTAATATTAAAAGAAAAAAAAAGATGAAATGTGCTTCTCAGTATTTGTCATCTCCGTCTGAGTACAGCATCTCCTTGAATCTTCTCTTTTTTTCCATGTTTTCATTTACTTTTTTCCTTTTCTCCTGTTTCCTCTGTATGGATTCCTTTTTCATTTTCAGCAGTTCACTTTCATCACCCTTATATACAATTTCCAGTTTCTCGCGTAAAATCTCCCGCGCTCGTTTTCTGTTCAAATCCACTGATCTGGTCTGGTGACACTGCAAGAGAACATGAGATCCTTTCATTAAAGTTATCTGGAACTGACAGATTAGATTGCACAAGAATACTTTGTCTTGGAGTTGACACCAAAGCATCATGGGTGCCATTATCTGAGGGTCTTGATAATTAATTAACATTAGCTATACACTTATATTACTCGAATAACTTGATTAGTTGGGATTCTACTTTTTTTTTATTTGTTAGGATCAACCATATTGGCTAAAGCTTTTTACCCACTAATCCTAATTTAACCTTTAACCTTTTCAAGATGTGCAAACGTATTTTTCCATTCTTACAAATTTTTTTCCAATTCTCACAGACTTTACATTTTCAATTTTCATTACATTTTAAAGGAAATTTAAACCTGAAGTAATAACTTGATTCATCAACACAAAATACAGTTTGACGAAAATCACAAATAATGGGCAAAAGGTATTAAAATGAAGTCATAAATGGGAAAAGAGCAGCAAATAGTATTTCTTTGTTCATACACTTTAGATTCAGCCTCTGTTGATTCCAAAAACTTCTTGTGTTATATTTTAGAAAAAGAAAATGTAAGCAATGTTAGATCATTTAGCAATCAGAAGATAAAATCAGAAAAAGTTATATATGTATAGGCAATTTAAAATAACTTATCAGCACCAAGCCTTTGGAAAAGTAACATATTCATGCAGACAACTATTTATGGCTGTAGCTGTTTCTAACTTAAAGATCAGACCACATTTTATTCAGTGCAGTAATTGACAGTTAAATGTACATAGCATTAGTAAAACTAATAAACAATGCATATAAGATTTTATCCACTTCTGTTAATAAACTTTCTAGATATCGTCAGCAGATGCTTTTGGCTTGGAAACTTATTTATAAGCATAATTTCTCGCCACACTATTTTTTTATTTGGAACAACTGTAATATTTTGCACAGGAAGAAATCTCTATTTCTATTTCAAACAAGAATTGCAGTTGTATTTAAGTACACTATCTATCTGTGTTAACAAAAGAAGATATAAAAACGTCTAGAATTTGTGCTATAAGATTTCTTCTTAATGTATAACTGTACTATTATTTATGTGCCCTGCTGTTTTTTTCTCTCTCTCTATCTCTCTTATTTACATTATCTTTTACTTGAAAATTCTTCTTTTGTTGTTGTTGATATCCGTTATCTTGTTATATTTATGTGTTTTGTAATTGATAGATAATATCACATCATAATTTATCTGGTTATCATCAAGTACGCTATTATCACATCCATATGTCAATATCAATGAATGAATGAACTCACCTTTACGACGATACCCGTGGGAATATGCTTGAGCACCACGCAGTTGCTGGTTTTGTTAGTAGCTTGTCCTCCAGGGCCAGATCCACGAACAAACTGTTCATCAAGGTCTTCCTCGTGAACTACTGGCAGGTCAACTTGGTATTTCTTACCAGCAGCGAAAACACATGACCACCCTGTTACCCGCCACGGCTGATGGGGTACGAGGCTCGTCCCCGTGTTCAGCGATCCCCAGCGCAGCTTCCAGGCAGCGAAAAGGCGCTGATGAACTAAAAGAGGCGAAGTCATCCTGAAATGTTTCCCCCTGCAGCCATATAGAAGACTGGTTGAAATATAAACCAGTTACACGAATTCAAGTAACATTCCTCAAAATAAAGTAACACGAAAGTCCAATTCTGATTGAAATGCACAACATTAAGAGGTAATGCACTACACATTGAACTTCACAAATTACTTCTTCTTTTAGTTTTACGTGATTCACAGACTGTTTATACCGCCACCTACTGGGCTGTTGTCTGTAGATTTATTTTATTTAACAGAGCGATATATAGACAGTAGAGGACGACACGGGAGTGGTTTTTCACTCCTGTCCCGTCCCACTCCCAGACCAAAGTTTAAAAAATAATCCCTTCCCATCCCGCTTCTGTTTAAAATGACTCCCGCTCTTGTACCGCTCTCATATATATACAAAAAGGCTTCTGGGACGGCTGGGTCGTGTAGTTATTTTTTAATTGCGTTACATTGTAGGCGTATTGAAATGTCTTTCCTATTGGTTGACTCCCGCTCCCGTTAACTATTTTATCCTGTACCGTCCCAATCCCGTGATTAATAGCAAAGATGACTCGCATCCCGCAGGAATTCCACGGGAATCCCGAAAAAATGTCAGCCTCTAATAGACAAGTACAAGTACAGACTGAGACATATCTGCCTAAAAATAATCCTTACATCGTAATAAAGAATACTTAGTGATACATTTTACAAAACTACAAAAATATAATACAAACAGGAACATAATACAAATAATAATAATGATAAATAGAATGCAAAACATTGTATCTGGATTGTGCTACCACTGTTAGTAATAGTAATAATAAATCTACAAGATTTAATACATACATTTAATTATAAATAATAAAACTTACAATTACTATGTAATTGTACATAATTGTATATTTTTTCCATTTGTCTCTTTATGACATTACATTTAACTGTACTTTTAATGGTCCAGCTGTAATATTTAAATTTGTATTCAATCCAAAAAATGTTATTTGCAAGGTAGTTATTTGCAGTATATGTTAGTAGTCACCCAACCAAAATCATTTAGTGAAATTATTTGTTTTTGAGTACATTTTTAACGTTTCAATCACATCTGACAATACAGGGATAATATTGATTATCATTTCAGTCACTATAATTACATGAAATTTAAATTTAAAAAAAATTCAAAAATTTTGATTTAGAAAAAGTGTCCCTTTAATTAAAGACCATTGTCATCTCTGAAAGTTACTATCTGAACAGCTCCATCAAGCTTAAACAGTGCACTTCACATCTGACCAGCCAGTCTTATCTTATATAGTTTTTATATTTCAACATTGTTTTATATGTAATTCAGTCAAACACAGAATTAAAATGAACCTTGCATGTTCTGACTAATACTTTGCATCGGGTCAACAGTATGGGCTTATCTACATATTTAAACTAAAATGTAATCCTATAATCCTATTTTTAAGAAAGAAAACCAACACAATGTTTAACAAAGATATTTTATTTATGTTGCAGCAGTCCTCTTTAATACCTTTAGTTGATATTTAAGAGATGCTGAGCTTCTGTGGTAATGAATACTACCAGACCGCAAATGACTATCTATCTACAAAAAAAAAGAAAGTCTTTCCACATTAACAAATAAACAAGATAGACTTCCTGCTTTGACTTGGAGGAAATTCAAATAGCAAACAGTGTTGAAGTGAATAGGGTTGACGAGCCTGTTACAATGAATTTTCTACCAAAACTAAATATTGCCAGGATCATGATTGCACATTGAATGTGCTCGTTCCTGTACCACATCTGAGGGCAAAACGTTGTTTTGGAATCACATTTCTGTGACATTTATTCAACAGGGAGGAATATAAAACAACTAAGAAAATTTTAAAAAGTTGAATTCTTGTAGAAACGCAGGAGAAGGCTTTGGATTGGCGTGGACTTGACACCTCGCTAACTGTTGATCCCCAATCTCTTCTGGAAGGCATCACCATCTCCCTTAGTGGCTTTCTGTGGGACAAAACAAGAAAAAATGATGACAAATGTAAATATTTTTCCTATTCACAAAACATGAAGAGAATGGTTCAGAGAGACACACCTTGTTGATGTCCTTGTGCCTCTCCTGGCTGACAATTTCTTCTAAAATTTCCCCATCACCTCTTACAAGCCTGTTTGAAAGTTTATCATGTTAATTAGTTTATTATTGTTATTATCTGGTCTGACTTTACTTTTGCCATTTTATCACCTGGTTCGTCCAGTCTCAGGGTCCAGGACCCGACGGATCACGCTTTGTCTTGCCTCATATTCTTCCTTTGTCATTGGTCTCTTGGTGCAAAAACTGTCCTTCTGCTCATCAGTCATGACTACACAAATGTAATTTTATCATCAGCAAAAATATTAATCTAAATTATTTTCGATATTAAACAATATTAGATGTTACTTGTGTATGCACATACCGGGGCCGTGCTCTTTCGCCTCTTCACTCAGCCAGGTCTTCAGGTATGTTTGAGGTGTTTCTTCAGAAACAGCATTCGATACGGAAGCCGCTGCTCTTTCAGCTTTTAATGCTAGTTTCTTTTGCCGCTTCTTTTCCTTTTTCTCTTTTTTCTTTTCACGCTTCAGTTTCTTAACTTCTTGTCGTTTCTTTTTTTTCTTGGCTTTTTTTTCTCTGGATGGGGAGGTAGAGCTGGAAGATGATGAAGAGCTGGAGGGACTTCTCCTTTTCATCTTTTTTCTGTCTACATTCATATCACAAGTTAGGAGGCATTTTACGTACACATGTAATCATTTATGAATAAATAATCTATTACATGCCTTCTGTTGTCTAATTGACAGTTCTTTTTTTTAACTGTACAAATGTCCGCATTTAGGCTAGAGTATTTGCTGTGAAGTATTTACTGTAACATTGTTATATTTGAACATGAACAATTACTGGATTTAGGCAAATAAGGTTTACTTGATTATCAGTACAGTACAAAAACCACGCAAGTATACTGTAGTGAAAGCAGCACTTTCCCTTACCAGACGAACGTTCATGTCTCTTTTGAGGGCTTGGACTTAATCTCCTGGCACTTGATGAAGACAAGCTTCTGGATTTCCTCTCATCTCGGTGTCTGCTCTTAGATCTGCTGTCAGCATCACTCCCTCCCATGAGTAGAAGTCTTCAGGAAAGTAGTCCTGTTTTGTTACTTTTTAAAGCAATATGACCTAGTTAAAAATGCTGTCAGTGCAGTTTGAAAACAACATAATAGTGCAAGATATACCAAATATAGAATGCTGGTAACATAATCATTTATTCACCGTGGGATACAGACAATAATAGCAATAACAGGGTAACTGCTATTTTCCCCCACCGTGCAAATCAACAATAAAATTATTATTTATCCATCTAATAACCGGCCTCTCACATGAAACAGACTACTGTAGCTTATAACAAGAAAGCCTTTAATTAAGAAGACGACTTAAATGTTAAAAGTACAGTTTAGCATGCCTTTTCTGCACTGCCACCTATCGTTTCGCGAAAAAAGATGCAACGGCGAGAATTTCGTTTAAAACTTGGCTAACGTTACTGCTTCAGAACCGCAGCACGACTTGACGTGTGTGTTACTTACTGAGACAGACCCTAAGCTGGAAACACACAGAGAATTAGATCTCTTCCAGGTCTCTACTAATCTGATATCAAATGACGCCAACACATCTTTATAACAGTGACTCAATAAACAAAGCCAAATAATACTTAACGTTACTTGTTCACTAACCCAGGATGTTATCTTTCTGCTTTGAAAGACCTTTAAATCAGCAGCTTGTACTTGTCCACTCTGCAGCAGCATGAAACAACACTATGCCGGAAATCCGTTTTCGTCATTCTTTCAAAATTAAAGACTTCGCGCATTCATTGTAAAAAACGGAACATAAAAACACTGTATTATATATTGAATTATGTACTTGCATTTAAGATAGATTAAATTCAGCTGGATTGGGACATTTATACCCAAGTCATTTCGATGAAAAAAAAGTGTCCCAATCCACCTTTTCCATATGCATTTTACCAGTTCGTGCATTTTCTGGGAGTTAAATCCATAAACGTGGGGTATATGCTCTACTGATTAAACTACAGAATAATCCCAATATAGTACATATTCATAAAATGAATAAAAATGCAACCACACCAACTGCTAGGCTTTAACAAAAAAACTAATTTTGTATTTCTTTAAATACAAATAGGCTCACAGGATTCAAATAATACATCAGTTTACATATGATACATTTATTGTAGTGCTTTAAAAGGCATTACATGTTAATATGTAAAAATGAAATCGGGACTTGTATGTCAATATTCATACAGCTGAAAAAAAACTAGTAAAGAATTTCATCTAAGTTCCACCAAATTTCCTCTCATTCTTTGAGAGTTAGAACTGCATTTCCCCAACCATGGCACCATTATCATCATTCTTTGCACCCTCTTTGTCCAGACGGAGGACATAAATAAAATAAAATAAGTGATTGGTCAATCCAGCCACAAATATTCCTGTGAAGAATAAATTGTTGTTGCAAAGGTTATTCGGGCAGTTATCTTACATGCTGTTTCACAAGTATTGACCAGTATTGGACATGTGACTCATTCCACAGATCAGTTCTGCAGGAACCTGTATAAACACTGACTTCTGTTCTTTTAGATTGGTTCACATTTCTTATGTGTTCCTTTATGAATAAATATACTGCAAAATCTCCTATCATCATACTTAAACATACAAAAAAAGCAAAGCTGTAACAGTGAAAACAAAACTTCTGTTTAATGCTTGGCCAAGTAACTGAAAAATATACACTAAATAATGTATATTTTGTTTAAGATCTGAATGAAAAAGTGCATTCACATTCTTAAACCTTTAAATATATTTAACTAGACTATTGAAAGCAAAAATAGCCATTAAAAATATTGATTTTCCACTAGGAGACCCTCCAAATGAAGTCAGAGGGAAGCACAACGTGGAATGTGGAGTGTGCTGAGAATGAGGACGTTATGAGGTTGCTGCCATTCGAACACGTTGAGGTGGGGTTAAAATTACATTTTTTGCTGCCTTGATTGTATTTTTCATTAGCATGGCTACGGTCATAGGTCCAACACCGCCTGGAACTGGAGTAATGAAGCTTGCCTTCTTTTTAACGCCTGTGAAGACATGTGATTTAAATACTAGATGAGTGTAAGTTGACAAAAGATTTTCAAACAATCCTAAAATATAATTCAAAAAGCTACTGTAAACGAAACAATCTCCCAAGAGGTGGTTTAGGCTACACTACAAACTAGAATGTCTGAAAGATGATATGGTAAAGTGCAAGCACAACAATTATTTTAACTGATAAAATCAGAAAGGCTTTTATCCCATTATTACACCAATCACAGTACTTGTTGTGCTTCCTCATTACCTTCGAAGTCCACATCACCAACAAGCCTGTTCTTCCCAGTCAAGGGGTCCAATATTCTGTTGATTCCAACATCTATAACTGCTGCACCCTCCTTTATCATATCAGCAGTGATGAGGTTGGGAATACCTAAAGGGAGTTAACAGTGTTCGTGAATCTGGGTCCCTGTGTGCACATTGCGGTAAACATGAAATAAATGGTAATTAAATGAGGGTTTCATAAGAGAATTGAAATCTGAACCTGCAGCAGCGACGATAATGTCTGCGATCTGTGTATGCTGACAGAGCTGTTCTTTGGGAGTGTAACGGTGGGAGATGGTCACTGTGGCATCACCTGAAACAAAAAAGGCAGGATGCTTAATAATAATAATAATTGCCTTGTATGGCCAAAGCTCATCAGAACTGCACTCAAATGCTTCTGCTTTGTCTCTCCTCACAGACTCACCTCCTGGCCTTTCATGTCTGCCATCTGTGTGTAGCAGCATTGCAATGGGCATCCCAACGTTTTTGGAGCGACCAGCAACTACCACGTTCTTACCCAGCGTCTGTATGCCTATGACAAAATACAGGTTTGGTCAGCGAGACAAACATTCACAGCCACACTGAATATACAGTGTGGAATATTCATTGAAAACTGAACTGCTTTGATAATTATTTGCTAAGTTGCAGACTTTTATTCAATAACTGTGATTTGCATTGCATTAGTTGTGCACAAACCCTCATTTGGGGCACTATGCCCTAGATGGTTGCTTAATTGGATGTCCATGTCTATAGGATTTTTCCAACAGCTTACAAACTAACACCTGGGGTCCAAATGACACTGTATCATTAGTTGGTTAAGTAATGGGTTTCTCACCTGTGCGTTTGATAATCTCCCAAACCCCCCAAGGAGTGGCAGGCAGCATAGTTGACTGATCCAGACACATGCGACCAACATTGACCACATGGAAACCATCGACATCTTTCCCAGGACACACAGCATTGCATATACGTCGCTCATCAATGTGATCTGTATATGAGAGGAAACCATTTAAAAAAGAACTTGACAATCTTACAATATAACTGAAAATAATATTCAAGTCTAGAGGAAGCTTTTAAATCTGGAATAGCAGTCCAATAACCAACGAGGCACTACTTCAGTACAGCTCTCCAGTTAACCTACCAGGAAGCGGTAGCTGTACTAGCAGACCATCTACTCTGTGGTCTGAGTTGAGTTTCTCGATAAGGTCAAGTAGCTCCTCTTCACCAGTGCTGGAAGGTTTCAGAATAGTCTCGCTACTAATGCCTATAGAGAATAAGAAAGAGTAATTATACAACTTGCAAATATATGTATTATATAAACATATATAAATCATATAAACCCATTTATAAAAAGGTATTCATGCCAATAGGCCCCAAAGTGCTACTCTAGTCAGATTTGCTTTTGTGTAGTGCCAGAGTGTAAGGTCCTGTAAGGAGTCACATGTACACTCAAAATAGATTTACATACTGTATAAAGCCAACAGTGAAAAGTGACACCCAACTCCAACATACTAAAGCAATACTGATGACAAAAACAGACTTGTGGCTGCTTTTCATTTTCATTGACTATAACCAGTTAACCAATTTCAATTCATCCATTTCATAGTAAAAAAAAACAAAACGTAATTACATTTTGTGAAGAAATTAATATGTAGGCACAATATAGGCACAAATATTCTGTCATAATTTGCTCACTCTCGTGTCACTTCAAACCAGGCTTTTATCAAAATACAAGTTGTTTGAATGAAAAGGAAATGACTCCCATCTGGCCTTGAAACACATCTTACCCACTTCTGCTGCTGCTCGGGTCTTATTAAGAACGTATGAGTGACTGGCTGGATTATCACCCACTAACACTACACTAAGGTGAGGCCGTCGGTTTCCAGCAGCGACCCACTCCTCCACATCATCACGCGCCTCGTTACGGATCTGCCGCGCCAGTTTCCTGCCTGAGATGATCACCGCCTCTTGTCTGGAAAATAAAACATTGAGGAGTCACAAATCTGCTTCTGCACTGGCTAACTTTGGCTACATACAGAAAAATAAGTTTGAAAAATATAGTGTTTCAGTGGAATTCATCTGTTCAAAGCTGCTGCCTAAAGATAGGCACTGTGCTGGTGTGACAGACAACAGTCTGAATAAAGACATTTGGACAATAATATACTGTTTGTAAAGTGCTTTGGAGAAATGTGTCTTCTGAATTATTCAACATAAATGTAGGGGTCTTGTTTGTAGACTTATACACAAAATAGGTAATCAATGCAGAAACAGAGAAATTTTACTATTCTCTGCATTCATTTACAAAAGCCTTGAGTTTCCTAAAAGTGTTCATAACAATTGACACTTTCAAATATGATTATACTTTGTGTAAAACTCTTGAATTGTTTTTTTTGTAAAACTGTTTTGGATATTCTAGAAAAATGTTTTAAAAAAAATTGATTATTCTTTTTTATTATTCACAAGACATTTGAAACAGTACTGTCTTGGTCACGCAAAGGTATTGGGTTCGAATCCCGCAGAATGCATGTGTGACCAATTTTATACTTTGCATGCAATCTATGTCGAAGATACACATTTTTGGAAGAGATATCTTCCCCCCTCTTTTAAACAGGGGGGGGGGGGGGGATCTTTAAATGCCTTGGTGCTTGAATGCGGCTTTATTGAAGACATCTCAGTCAAGTCATGTGTAAAAAGTTTAGTCACCACCGTTAAATTAATCCCATGAAATTAATGACCACGCGGAGCATAAATGAAAACGAGCATGTGCTGAATTTAAGCAGTCATGCACAACTACCCAGAGGAAATTCAACACATGAGCACTGAAATTAGGCAGAGAGGGGTCCCTCTGTGGAAACTTGACGCCGTAACACCGGCTGCTTGCAAGCAGTTAATGACATTACATCAGCCGGGTGCTCCGGGAGCCGGCGAGCCGCTCGGGGGCGCACAGTGAACCGAACAATTAAACCGGCGTTTGTTACATAACTAAAACATCGAAAGAGAAGTCGCAGATGACACGCTCTATCAAGAAACTAAGTGTAATACAGTGAGATAATCACAACTGTATTACTGATACAGAATTACTATTCGACTGTACGTGACAGCCGGTTTAACGAGTGCGGATCATAATGCTGTGACATTCGTATCCCGGTTTTATTCTATCACAATTGACAGTAACGTAACGTAAGACAGCTCTCGGACACTTACCGTGAAGATGACAAATGAAAACTGCATGCCTGATAGTGAGAATGCCGGCATAGTTTCCGCAATGCCCGGAGTGTAACGTTGGCCATTAGTGGGCGTTATAAATAAGAATAAAATATAAAAAAGATTAAAAACCGCTAAATCGCACCTATGCGACCCAAAACCGACCTGGTGGAAATAAGGCAGAAAGGTGAGCACACTAAAATTCAGTATCAGTTTATAACCCCGTTGCCCCGTGCGTGGCTATTGCGTCACTATATTATCCGCGAGGACAAACTAACGTTACCGCCCCTTGACCGAAACACGCATGCGCGGTATAACTACAAGATTTTAGCTGCCAGGTGGCTTTTTTATTTATAGTTTCACTAATAATTGTTTATGAAGTGTGGTCACAAGTACCGAATACTTGTAACAATTTTCGATCCGTGTAAATTAGGAAGTTTGCACGTAACCACGCGCTTTCTTTCGGTGGTTACATGGCACTCGCGGGGAACCAATCGTAGACATTTCCTGAGTCTCTAGTTTCTACGCCTACTTATATCTTTCGTCTGCAAAACACCGAACTTTGAAGAGTAACTTATAAATGGTGTTTAGTGGCCTTTGAGGATTTATTTTATAGTCGTAGCAGTTCGCATTGCCTTCTAAAAGCAGTTTTGAAGGGGAACAGAGCCGGAGATGAGTTTCTTATTGTAAGTATTTTAGCCGCTGCAACAGTATGTTAACCTTTTCTTTCTTGCCGTAATCGCGTATTAAATATATATTACCAAGCAGCTTTATATTCTCAGACGAATTAGAAATATGGAAGCACGTCCATCAACAAATAAACATCTGCTCGCGCTGATAACGTTGAACTTTCAACATTTCCGGTTGACATGTCTGTTCCTGTGTTTAGCATGAAAACTTCGACTTAAGTTAGCTTGTTTTGAATGTTGCATATTTTTTACTTTTAAATTCTTACATTCGTGCTATATGAATATTTTGCTTGTAGTCAGTTTAATCTGTGCGTTTTTCTAGTAGAATTGGCTGTTGTGACTTTGTATTGTAGTGGAAGCCGTTCATCAAAGACTTTCAAGCCCAAGAAGAATATCCCAGAAGGCTCTCATCAGTATGAACTGCTGAAACATGCAGAGGCCACATTAGGAAGCGGAAATCTCCGAGCTGCGGTGATGTTACCAGAGGGAGAGGACCTTAACGAATGGATTGCTGTCAATAGTGAGTTGTTTTTGTTTTTAATTAAGCAATTCAAATTTACATTAACTTGCATGCGGACGCCTACAATACATTCAAGTTTACATATGTTTACTCGTATCCTTCAAGTGATAAAAAGGAAAACGTTATTTAAAAAATATATTATTTGTATTTATTTTTATATAACATACTTTATCTTAAGAAAAGGCTTGCATCCTAAGATACATAATTTTTTTTATCGCGTTGTCTTTGACGTCCACATAAAGCAAAACATGAAATAAATCAAATGTAGGATTGGCCGTCCCAGTGTTTACCCAGATATAAGGAACCTGCCAGAACTGCAGTGTTACTGAATCGAAGAAATAAACTCTTGCTAGTTTCATTCTCTTTTGAACAGAAACCACAAGGATCTATTTCGCGACGAAACCTTCTTCCATTTTTATTTTTAGTAAAATAGGTGATTTAGAAGGACAATATTTATTTAATAGTGTAAATTAAGTGATGTGTGGTCAGTGACCCAAACACTTTTTATGGCACATTTAAATCAGAAAATAACCATACCAATCACATTATTGTACTTTTATCACCAAATAACACTCTGCCAGTCTTCATCTCCTATGCCTTTACATTGTGTCAACAGTGAGTTTGTCAGTAAAAGTATTCTTGAGAAAACAAATGACTATGTGAATTAATTCATATGCATTTATTTCAGCTGTGGACTTTTTCAACCAGATCAACATGCTCTATGGCACAATCACTGAATTTTGCACAGAAACCAGCTGCTCTGTTATGTCTGCGGGGCCCAGGTAAAATAAAAAAGCTTCTTTTCAATACTTTAGAATTGTCACTTAAGCTTTATTCTGTGCTGAAAGTCTCTTTCTTTAAATTCCAGTTAAAGATGACCAGCTTTTACAACATTGCTTGTAAATGTCTCATTATTTTATATCATCACAGGATATTGGATTCAATCTCAACTTGTTCTTTCAAATAGCACAGGCTTTTGTATCCCTTTTTGGAACCAATTGATTGTCTGCCTTGTTGATATGAGTTCATGCAAGCTGAGTGAACATTGCCAAAATAATCCACAGATAATGCTTTAGCATTCAAAAACTGAGGTGCATAAACTCAGATCAATGAGGCAGCCAATCAATCGATTCCAAAAAGAAATACAAAACCTGTGCTAATTGAAAGAAAACAAGTCGATAAGATGATTGAAACCAATATGTGGCGACAGCATATAGCGACATTTTGTATCAGTTTTGTCCAGGAACAACAAATGTGTTACAAGGCAGAAAAAAATTAAGCTGTGTTAAAGTCAAAGCCAACCAGTTTTAATTCAGTGTGACAAAATTCACTAATTTCAGAAAAAAGAGAAACTCCTCTATGGTTCAAAATGACCAAAAAATATGACATTTTATACATTTTTATGCTGCCTGAAATGTTTCTATACATAATGTTTGTTATAAAAATAGTGGATATTTTGTCTAAAATGTAATTGCTTTTTCCAAAAGATATGAATATCACTGGGCAGACGGCACCAACATCAAAAAGCCCATCAAGTGTTCTGCTCCCAAGTACATTGACTACTTGATGACCTGGGTTCAGGATCAGCTGGATGATGAAACTCTCTTCCCATCTAAGATCGGTTTGTTTGATTCCAGTTGTTATGTAGTGTAAGCTTGTCATCAAGGCTCTTTCCTTTATTGGATGTTTTACTCCCTCCAGGCGTTCCTTTCCCGAAGAACTTCATGTCAGTTGCAAAAACTATACTGAAGCGTCTGTTCAGGGTTTATGCTCATATTTACCATCAGCATTTTGACTCGGTCATGCAGCTTCAGGAGGAAGCTCATCTTAACACCTCCTTCAAGCATTTTATCTTCTTTGTACAGGTCAGTGCATTAACACACACGCATAGGTCATGAGTGACAATGTCTAAAATTGTTTGATCAATACTCTTGAGCTGATTACAATTTTTCCTTTTTTTTAGGAGTTCAATCTGATTGATCGCAGAGAGCTGGCACCCCTGCAGGACCTTATTGAGAAACTAGGCAGCAAGGATAGATAGACACTGATATGAATACCATATTGGTCAGCCTTAATGCATTTTCCAGAAAGCCTTTCTTTTGTCCTGTCTGAATTCGTTTTGTGCACGCTGATTGTCTTCGTTGTGTCTCAGCTGTGCTTCCTGAAGCTCATAGAAGTAGTCATCCTGAAAAACTCTTGATTTATGTGTGGATTTCCTCTATCTGTTTGTTCTGTTGTCAGTATTACACTGTGGAGCTTTTTTTAATGTATTTGTAATGGACTGGGATATAAAGCAAATATATCAGAGTTTAGTTTTGATGGAAGTAAAAATAAAACCAGCATTTTTAGTCAGTACTTTTATAATGCGTGAAAAAATATGTATTGGAGGAAGGGATCGATATAAATTTTTTTTGTATAAGTTTGAAGACAAATAGTTTTTTATCTTTTAATTTGTATGTGGTTGCATATTCAACAATGAAGATTATTACAGATTATTTCGGTTTTAGGTGAAGGTCTAGGTTTATTAAGCAGTATTTCATGCGTAATGGAACCATCAAGTTCATTTTTTTCCTTTAAGAAATTCCTGTGTCATTTTAAACAACAAAATGATTTGTTCAACATTTTTTTTTTTTTTTCATGAATTAAACTGTGTTTTGCATTACTTGTATTAGACATCTTATAAAAGATGCACTATAAGGATTATTGTAGTAAAATATTTTTTTTATTTAGTTTTTTTTTTGTACATGTTATTTTTTTAACGATGTTGTGAGGTTAATATTTTTTTCAAATGGAAAAATCTAAACTTTTATTTTGAAACTAAAACTTTCCTCACCCGGAAGCATGTTTCTGCTAAGATGCTTGGTGCAAATAAAATGGTCAAATGGTCTTAGACATATATAAATGGTGTAAATATAGTTTTTGAGTGATGTCAGAGTTGAGTATGAGAGCTATAAAACGCTTTTTCTCGAGCTCTGCTTTTTGCCGTTTTGCGAGCAGCCACATGAGTAACGTTAACGTCGGAAGCAATGAAATAAAGAGAGTCTCTCTCGAAGGAAACATTGGTATGTTTTGCTTATTGTAGTGTTTTTCACAAATGATTAATGTTAATATGAGTGTAATGAAATTTGAAAAGTAATAAAGTCATGGTTTGGCCTGAGCACATCAACAGACCGGTTCTCAGGTGAAGCAGTGTCGCTTTAAAGTTTAGCTGGTAATGTGAGTGTGTGTCCTCTGAACAAGCGGTCGGGAAGTCAACGTTTGCCAAGCTGCTGCAGAATGCAGGACAGAATTGGGAAGTGATAGCAGAGCCCGTCAGCAAATGGCAAAATGTGGACCAAACCACTGAGGTCAGTGTCACTACAGCATACATAATCGACAAATCGACAGTGCAGTGAATATCTATTAGTGCAACCGTAAACACGACAACCAGACATTTGATGCTGGGAAACTGTTTTGATAAACTTTCGTTGCTAACACGCTAGAGCCAGTGGGGAACAACAACACTTCCGTTGCCAAAATGCGCGCGCAACTAATTGATCACGTGGGCTGCAAAAGGGTCTATTGAACCCTCTTACAGTAAGATTATATTCTGGCCATGTATGTTAAACTCTAGAACAGTGGTTCCCAACCTTTTTTAACTCGGCTCACACAGCCAAACACATATATTTTCGCGGCCTACTGCAAAATAATTTAAACGATCCCGCTTTTTGTGTCGGGTTAACTAAGTACTTAGAAGCAAGGCTGTTAATTGACTTTATTGAATAAACTGGTAATGTATTGAATAAACAGAAAATATGCATAACGGATTAGCAAACTAGACTTTTTTTATTATATTAACAATATTACAATTTCTGTTAATAATAATTGGCGGCCCCCCTGCAATACCGTCTCGGCCCACAGGCTGAAAACCACTGCTCTAGAAAGTAACATTACATCAAATAGAGCCTGTATGATATAAAAATATCAAACAACTTTTTGTAATTAATTGTAACTTATGTAAGGTTTATTCTAATTCCATTAATCACAGGTGATGTACAAAAAGTGTACATATTGAACAAAGAACCAAGCACTTGTGAAATATTTTATTTAAGTGTGGTATTTTGAAGTGTTTTAATATTCTTTTTGACCAACACTGTATATGTTACTCACACTAATGTGTTTTTTCCTTTGTGTGTAGCAGACAGCAGATAGTGCTCAGCAATCATCCAGTAACCTGTTGGAGATGATGTATCATGATCCAAAGCGCTGGTCCTACACTTTCCAGACGTTCTCCTGTATGAGTCGCATGCGTACACAACTGCAGCCCATTGCTGCCAAATTACTGCAGTCCACAGGCTCGGCGGTGCAGGTGTTCGAGCGCTCTGTCTACAGTGACAGGTTACTATTACTAAATACTTTCTTCTTTAAATCAGATAAAATACGTTCCTGTTTTTACATACTAAAAATAGGTTTACCCTTGGGAAAAATCAAGGACACATTAGCATAGCATGGTTTTTTTACTTGCGTCAGTTTACATTTGAGATACGGTTCAGATATAAGTACTGCTGAATGTACTCGAGAGTACTGTGTACTCATGTACTGAAAACAGTTGATGTAAACTAAACATGATTTCCATTCCTTACTCAGGTACATCTTTGCTTTAAACATGTTTGTGCTTGGCTGTATAAATTCGACTGAGTGGGCTGTGTATCAGGATTGGCACTGCTTTCTTGTTGAGCAGTTTGGTCATCGAATTCAACTGGAGGGCATCATATATCTCCGAGCATCTCCAGAGGTGTGCATCGCTTTCATTAATCTCCTTGAGAATCATTAAATGCAAGTTAATGCATTATGTTCTCCAGACCTGCATGGAGAGGTTAGGCAGACGAGGTCGAATGGAGGAACAGGGAATTCAGCTCGACTACCTCGAGAAACTCCACATAAAACATGAAGACTGGCTCATCAACAAAAGTACAAAGTAAGTGCTCTTACTTGTTAGTTGTACCACCATGTGCTTTCTCACCAAAAGAGATTTAAAAGAACATTCTGTTCCTTTTGCGCTAGATACGTTTTGCTTTTGACATTACTCAATATTGACTTGAAACACGTCATATTTTGAAATCTTTCACTTCTGTCTAACACTATAAATATACACTGGCCTGTTAATAAACTTGAGTCCTAAACTTCCTGGTTCCCGGGTATATGTCTTCTCTACTCTCTACTTCTCTTCCCCATCTTAGGGTTCATTTTGAGCATCTGGCGAAGGTGCCGGTGCTGGTTCTAGATGCTGAAGTAGAGTTTGAAAAGGACCTTAAGGTTCAAGGTGATCTCTTAACAAAGGTATGCCTTCCTCAGAAGATCTCTGTCAGACTTTTAGCAGTCTTTTTTGTGCATTAACTAAAATTGCGTGTTTCAATTCCTCATTTATAAGTCGCTTTGCATAAAGGTCTTTGCTAAAAACAAAATGCTATATGTACGGGTATTCTTTTAGTTTCTGTGTATGTTAACACCACATAAACTACATATTGAGTATATATCCCCCCTTCTCCGATCCAGGTGACAGATTTTTTCAGCGTATTATAAATGGCACCATGGCACCGAAGCACAAGGATTATTTAGTATGGACCATCTCTTTATGACAGTGAACATCAACTAAGGATCTTGGGAGTGTTTGACCAAGTGGCAGATGTAAATGTCCCTTGCAGCCGAAGACTGTCGTCTCTAATGCAGGTTTCTTTACATTCACAGTGGAGATGAAGTTTGTCTGTGGAAGTCATTTTGTTGGTCTCTGCAGTGAGGAGTATTTGTATTTAAGTAAGTGTTTTTGCACTGCTTGGTAATAAAAACTGTACTGTAATGTGTGTGTGTATAGATAGATAGAGATATATATATATATATAGAGATGGATATAGAGAGAGATAGATAGATATATCTTTCTATATATACACATACATGCATACATATATATATATATATATACACTGTGTTCTGATATTTAGTTTAAGACCTAACTTGATAAACAGTTATTGTTTTTGATAATTTCAATAAATCTAAAAAGTTCATTTGTAGTGAAATCCACTCGACTGAAACATGACACGAATGTGCTTCTCTGGCTTTGATTCAGAGATCTTTTATTTAAAGCATTGGCTACAATACCAAAACATATTGTTCAAGTAAACATTATTATTTTTCGACCTTTCCAAATCACAGTAAAAAAAGTATGCTATTTAACAAAATACTAAACACAACACACATTTATTGATGAGGTCAGTTTGCGGTTTTAACTTTTTTCTTCTTTGTTTTGGCCATCTGAGGCAGTGGCATTTTAAAAGCAGTCCTATGAACAGAAGAACACAATGTTAAAGGTTGAATGTAAAATGGAAGGCCGGAGATCATGTTATCTATCAGACATGGTTCAAAACAAATGTTAAAAAGACTCACTCGCATGTTGTGCAAATTGGACTGAAGTTACAGAATACTGGTAGAGGAAGAAAAGATGCCACAGTTAAACCACACATAGAAATCTCTCTGCTATGTAGGATCTTTTAATATATTTCTTGGTCTCTAAAAAGATACATTTTAAATAGTTCACGCTGAAAAAAACTATTTTTTAAAGAAATAATTCACCAAAAAAATTCAAATTCTGTCATCCTTTACTCGCACTCAAGTATTTCCAAGTCTGTAAGAATGTCTTTGTTCTGCTGAACACAAAAGAAGATATTATGAAAAAAGTTTTGGGTCACCATTGACTTCCATTGTATTTCTTTCCCCCTGCTATGGAAGTCAATTGTGACCAAAACAGCCTGGTTCATTTTCTTTTCTTTGGCATCGGCAGAACAAAGAAATTCATACAGATTTGGAACTACTTGAGGGTGAGTAAATTATTAAATAATTTTTACTTTTGGGTGAACTATTTCTTTAAGAGACACGTCATCATGTCACTGACCATATTCAGACTGTAAACATGAGCAGTGAATAATATAAATATGAATAGTTCTGTTTTAAATAAATGCTTTATTTTTAACTTTGTATTCTTCAAATAATGCTGAAAATCAGTTTTTCAACATACTTGAAAGACACACTGAACAGACGTAGCCAATTTCAATCAGATTGCGGTGGCAGAAGCAGGCGGCCCTGTAGTCTACATGTACCGGAGGAGGTAACAACAGCTGGGATCTCTGGTCTGCGTCTGGTAAAAACACCCACTGCCACACAACCAGCTGTTACAGTCTCAGCAACAGAACATTTAAAATATAAAAAACATCAAATGGCCTGGATGGTTCAAAACAAATTTCTCACCAACAAATACTGTGTGAGGGCAATCTTCTGGGGAATTCTGAGATACAAGCCTCCAGTTATGTCACAAGCCTGTAAAAAGACAAACAGAAATGTAAATAGTTTCACATTTAATTATAATATTTAATCAATCCATGATGATGATGTATGGCATAATTATTACATGATTAATGCAAATAAAAATAGCCATATTTAATGTTTCATCGGAATTAAAAAAGTCTGAAGGATTAAAGTACAGTGTGTTCATGTTTAACAACATACAGCTGTTAAAATGTCTAGTAAAAGTAATACAGTTTGACATTTTATAATCAATATAGTGTCTAACTAGCCTGGGCCCGCCCATACTTCCTTTGACGCTACATTCTTTCGCGAGCAAAATTAATCTGGCCAAGCTGCTGTTTTAGAGCATTTCAAGTCCCAAAAAAATGGGAACCAATGAGAAACGAGTAAGGCGGGTGTAACGCGATGACGCAGCAGTTCTGCGTCTGAGAACCAGTTCAAACATGGCGTGTATCGAGCAGCAACAATCGTTTGACTCTGCTGTTGCAGCTGTTTTGAGACATTTTCTTGACAGCTTTTCTTTGAAAACGGAGCAGAGGTAATTAAAGTGAGTAAAGATATTTTACTACTGCTTTAATGAAAGTTACGGTGGCTTTAGGTTCTGTCGCTACGCATACGTCATAGGAATGAGTGGTCTGATTGGTTGTAGATTCGTCCAGTAGTATACAGATGCATCTGATGGACGCCGATTAAGCCTGCCTCCCTGAAGGTAGATTAAGTAAAGTAGATTAAGCTCCTATGAGTTTAACAGTCACGGAAGCCAGGTTAGTGTCTAACCTCTTTTAAGAGAAACTTGCAAATGCGCTGTTACATGTGGGAAAAATTGTCATGCATTTGTTTTAAATTAGAAACAAGTGCCACTATAAACAATGATACCTGCTTCTACTTTAAGGTAAAACACTGCAGGCAAAATATTATATTATGTTCCTACACATTGATGTATTTTTTGGTATCATCATCTTCAGCTTTACAAATTGGACATATCAACAATTTTAATAAAATGCATTTATTGTGTCTTATTCGCTGTGATCAAACACAATACCTGCTGCAGTAGTCCTGAGTCAGCATCCAGCACACAGGCATCAATCAGGATATTCTTTGAAAACGGGGACAATCAAAGTTAAATAATGGAAGCATTTTCCTATATATAAGAATACATAATCTATGATGCTAGTTCATCCGTTAATTCCACCTTCTTTTGTGCTGCAAAGATCACATTCATGAAGTTCATGTACTGTAACGTAGAATCCTCAGCAGCTTTTATTACCTGAAAAACAATGAAAACGGTACACAGCTGTAGACCTAAACGTTGCATGTTTCACTCTTAATCCCAAATATGTTTTTACCAGAATCCTTGATTTCACATCCTGTCCAGCTGTAAGTAAAAGCATAAGAGTTCAGTCTAAGGGTTACAAATACTATACAAGATTTATTTAAACATGTGTTATAGGAGCACATTACTTTACGTAACTGTCACTCTAAACTATGGAAGTTGTGCACGATGTGCTTAGATTGGATTATGTTGTGAAGCGTAATCCAGGGGAAAATGTGTTTACCTTGCACATCCTTTGAGATTCGATGAATATCTGAGAGTCAGAAATTAAAGAAAACAGAAGTCTGTATTTTTAAATATCAAATCTAATTCCCAAAATACTTTCTGGTCTAAATTGAAATAAAAAGAGAAAATCTGAGCTGCTGATCTGCATAAACCAGAGGTTGAGGATACAGCACAGAGCTTTGGCGAGTGATACAGCCAACAAGCTGTCTGTTTGACTGCCATTCACCTCTGCTGTTAATAAAGAAAATAAAAACATTATTATTCTCTTGTAATATCATCCATTAAAACAATGCAAAAAAACAAAAACTGTCAGGAATGCCATTAGATATTATGCTAGATGCAGTAATAACATTTCTTTTACCCGACTAACAATAATTAATTAACTTACTTCTGTCCATGAGATTCTTGATCTCTTCCGCAAAGAGATCATTGGTAACTGACAGAAGTTCATATTTGCCATCACTACTTGCAGGTATTTCATCCCCCGATTTCCACTGCTTGCTTGGATATAGAAAGTGGCTTAAAAAGAATTTTTTTTTTAGAGTTTCAGAATAAGTTTGTTACGTTTTGTAGAGATATATATGAACAGTTAATTGTTTACCTGTTTTGATACAGGTTTGCAATGACAGCTAGTTTGTTGGTTCTTGACATGACTAAATGGGCATTTGCCAGGACCATCAAAGAATCCAGGCATGTTGAAAGAGTGAACTTAAAAATATAAAAATAAGGGCAATGATATAGTAATCATAAGGAAACATTATAGGGTCAAAATTACATTATGTAAAAATGAAAATACCTGCGGTTCCCGCTGCGCTTGCTGACCCCACCAAATAGGGTTGACATCTAACACAACGACCAGAATATTAATTTCGTCATCTGCAGACATTAATGATCGTGATTAGTCACATATATCACACGTGACGTGATGTTTTACATGTCACAATTAATGCAGTCCAGTCAAACACTCTTCCACAAATTTATAAGAAACAAATAACAAGTTAAATGCAGAATTGTACATTTAAAAAAAAAACATGGTCTATTTGATTTACAAACCAGAGGCCATTATTGCGACTCTTTTATCTCTAAATCGCAATGGAGAGGTGTTTCAGTTGGTATTTTCTCCAGTATGTTAAAGTTGTGTTGCTCCGATTCATAATGACATCTTCTTCTGTGAATTCACTGACTGGTTTGCGAACCAACTAAATACGTGCACACCGCCACCTTCTGTGCTGGAGCATAAAAAATTACTTTTGTAAAATAAATAACCACCCTTAATTCTCCATATTCTTCCATGTTTTATTTCATCCATAAATATTGATAAATATCGATAAATACTGATGTATTTTGAGAATAGTATTACATAGCTTAGAGAGTAAAGAAAGGAGCTTTTTCGTTTTAACCCTGTAGGCGGCGGTACATGCCAAAAATGGTCCATCCGTCATTAAAGAAGAAGAAGAGGCGCAAGTACGCTTTCTTACTGCATGGCGTTGATAATTTTAAATAAATTGATAAAACAAGCATCATTCTGTTGACAAAGTCGCTCATTTGATTTCGAGTTAATAGGATAAACCTTATTCTTTTGGCAAAGTGGAAATATTATATCGGGTTCAGTCTGGTAGAGTGTCACGAGAGAACATTGCATCAGCAAAGCGTTGTAAGTGAATATTTGCCCGTGAATCATATTATTCATCAACTGGGACGCGCTGAGGAGTTTTAATATGGAAGAAGGAGGTGAGTTTTGAGAAAGAAAACGCAAAGTATCATATAAGCATTGCCATAACGGGTCATGCCAGTTTTCTAGTAGCTGTGGTCGCCTGATCATCTTCCAGTTTATGAATTTAACGTAATTAGTTATGTTGTTGTAATGTAAACAACATTAGGGCAGGTGTTGCGTATTTATTTATTAAAAATTAACTAAAATACGCTTAAATTGTTTAATTGTTTTCACATTTACTGGTAACACTTTACAGTACGAGTTATCACTTCTTAACATCAATTAATGCATTCATTAGCTAATATGAACAAACAATGAATCATATGTAATTTTAGTTTATATAAATGTAACACACACTACAATGCATTAACATGTTAAAAGACAAGTTTTGATTTTAGGAATGTGCAAACGTTGAAATTAAGATAAGGTAATATTTACAACCGCTTCATTGTGTAAACTAATGTATGAAAAAGTAATTGAATAAGTTAAACCTTACTGTAAAGTGTTACAGAAACTAACAGGCTGTTATTGAAGTATTTATTATGTTTGTAATGCTTTGCCTTCACATTCTTAGAATGGGAATTTAATGTTGTTTACTTTCAAACACTGAAACATATTCATGTATATAAAAAATAAAATGTCCCTCTCAGAACTGGTGAAATATTTCCGAGCGCAGATCAAAGAAGACCCAGATGTGGCTTCAGCGGTGGCTGCTATACGATCGCTGCTGGAATTCCTCAAGAGAGATCAAAGTGAGTTTTGTTTTGTTTTTAGGAAAGTGTTCAGATCCACATGTGAACCGATGCTTGTCCTTCTCTAGGTGAGACGATCCTTGGCCTGCGAGAGAACATGAAAAAAGCCATACAAAGGCTTGAAGAGACCGATTCATCAGTGGCGGTTTCTTCTGGAGGAGAGCTCTTCCTGCGCTTTATCAGCCTCACGTCACTGGAACATCCGGTCGGTTCAACACTTCAGTCAGTCTAGTTGCTGTGTATTTAATATTGCAGCTGTTAAGTGTGTTAAGATCAGGCGTATTGAAATGGGAGAGTAATGCTGCCTCCATCTGCTGTTTCTCCCTTTTTCACAGGATCTCTCACAATGTAAGAATGTGATGATAGAGCGAGGTGAACTCTTCCTGAAGAAAATCTCCCTCTCTAGGGGCAAAGTGGGTAAACTGTGCCACACCTTTATCAAAGACGGAGCTGTAAGTACAGCAGTAGAGGAACTAGGGCATGTCTCTTGTCATTCTTTTGGTGATACTCATTCCTGCCTTCCATCTGCAGAAAATCCTGACACACTCATCGTCCAGAGTGGTTTTAAAAGTTCTGGAAAACGCAGCAGCTGATAACAAACGCTTCACAGTATATGTCACTGAATCACAGCCGGATTCAGCAGGGTGAGTCTTTACAACACTACTCGAGTGTCCTACAAAGATAGCATGCTGTACCGTAATAATCGAACAAAGCACAGTGGCTTCAGATTTAAAAAATCTGATTTTGTTTTGCACCATTCTTTTTGACTTGTAGTTTTCTATCCATGTATGACTATAAGGGAAGACCTTTTAAGAGTCGTTATTGATATTTAAAATCAAGTATCTTCAAAGCCGTAAAAGCCTAAAAATCGTTAAGTCAAGTCACTTTTATTTATATAGCGCTTTTAACAATACAGATTGTAGCAAAGCACTGAACATTATCAAATAG